>JAQIXI010000207.1:0-30286 GCA_034700165.1 Galumnidae sp. Gr-Ori-00277 | reverse complement strand
CGCAAAATTTGTTTGCATCTTTTTGTTCTATTCACCAAGATGAATATCATGGTATTAATAATTTTTCAATATCAGAGAACCTTACTTACGCACTTCCTATAAAGTATTTAATTTCGACTCATTGATTGGTCTACTGTGAAATGTCATCAATTTTCATCAATTAAATGACTACCAAGATAACCTTTTATAAAACCTTGCTCAGGCCTATCAATTTAACTCTAAAACCTTTTACGTTCTCCAATTGAATCGGTGTCTAATTTCTTAATTAAATTTTGAATAAAAATTATTATAAATTAATTATGAATTATAATTTATAACTTTACAAATAACAAGCAATTAATGTTAGCTTGCTCTAAAATTTAGTCTAAATTATTTTACACAATGAAATTGAAGCAAAACCAATACAACCTTGGTGAAAAGGTGATGTGGTGTTGACAGTTGATGAATACAAAAACCAAAAGTTGAAAATTATTTCTTAAAATTGTTTTAAAAAATTTTCTGTCAAAAAGGGTTCACAAATGAAATTAAAATTTACAATTCATTGGTAACTCTTCTATATTGAATCGGTTGGGTCCCAACCATTGGGACCAGAATTTTGAATTCAAGTTAGAAATTGGGATAAAATTATTTATTTAATACTAATATTATGAATGAATTAAATATTTTATTAGATTTTATTGATTTTAATTAACACGAAATACATTTTAAAAATATTTTTTTGTGCACTTTTTGACATAAATGTCATTCATATTATTGTTAGAAAAATTGATTTAAACTTACATTTTAAGCAAAATTCAAGTTAAGAGATACACACAACCGCTTATGAGACCAGACATTTGGTTTCAAGATTTAAGTTAAAAAGGTTCAGACAAAACAGAATTTTTAATAGGGTTTCTATGAGAGTGAATAAATCCAATTCAAAATAGACTTAAATTAAAGTTACGACCGTTAGAGAAGAGTTAACACTAATAGTTTTGTCAAAGTATAGGATTACTATTAAATAGTAATTTGTTAGTAATACTCTTAGTAATTTAGTAACAGTTTGGGAATGGATTGACTTTATTTTTAGATGAAGAAATATTTCAAATAGAAAATGTTCCTTGTTTAAAAAAAAAGAAAATTTAATGTTTTAATGATTTTATTTATTAAGAAATCAGATGAGAAAACATTTGAGAAATAAATTAATAAAATTTAATAAATATTAGAAATAATTTATTTTTTCCGTTTTATGGATCGATTATTTCCTTTTGAGATCCCCTTTGAGACCCCTTTTCCAAACCAACCGCCAGAACAATAAGATTCTAATGTTTTGTCGATTTGATTATCGCTTAATTTTGAATCAAATGATTCCTTATTTTTATCTGAAGATATTTCTTCTGATTTCAGAGGAATCGAGTAATGAAAGATAGGATCAGAAGATCTGAAAAGAGTCAAACAATTAAACAATACGTCAAACAATACGTCAAACAATAGGTCAATAGATTAATACAAACCTATTATATGGTTTTACGTCAAAACTTAAATATTTCATAACTTCTTTCATAACTGAATCACATTTTCCATTGATTTTGATGATAGACTGCGAGTCTTTTGGAGTCCACTGAAGGTTTACGATTGCGATTTGAGGCGATTGACAGCCACTGGCCTTCTTTGGCCACAAACAATGATATTTTCGAAGAACCTTTAAACTACTGCCCAAACATAGAATAAGATCTGCTTTATCTGCGGCCCTGACTGCCCCGTCCCAATTCAAAGGCATCGATAATTTGCCTTTTTCTCCGAAATGAACGATTGTGTCGATGAGATCACCGCTCTCTTCAGGACATAAATGACATTTTCGACCCGTTTTGTGTCTCCGAAGAGATGTCTTTTCTGTGACATCAAATGATCGCAAATATTGTGTTTTGCAGTGAAGACAGACTTCGATATACATATTTCCGTGAATTTCAGACAAACAGTTTTGGGGTAAACCACTTCTTAGATGAAGTCCATCACAATTCTGAGAGACGACGTGTTTAACCACTTGTTTGCCATACAATTCTTTAATCGCCATATGAGTGAAAGTGGGCTCTAATTTGTTTAAACAATTGTTTAAAAGACAACAAAAATGATTAAAAGCTATGAATACCTGCCATAACCAGATTACACGTTCGAACCACTTCTGACCCCTTTTTCAGTCGCGTCCAAATACCGTTCGGTCCCCTATAGTCAGGAATTTGAGCTGAAGTACTGATTCCGGCGCCGGTATAGACCACTACATTCTTTGATTGGCGGATCAGATTTGCTAAAAGTCGACACTTTTCCTCCAAAACTTTAGAGTCGTCTTCAACTTCTTTTGATCGCTCTTTTATCAATTCTGTCCTCTGCTTTCGGTTAAGAACAGATTCGACTAAAGATTTGGATTCTTGCAAAGCATTGATGTCTTCTTCCGTTTGATCCGATAAACATTTTTTCAGAATTGTCTGAATTTGACGCTTCCTTTAAGCGGAAGTAAATTAAGTAAATATAAGTTTTCGTTTAAAATATAAGGAAAAGTATTGACTGACTTCGCTCTCAATTCCTCTTTGAGTTTGATTTTCATTAATTGTGTCTCTTTTCGATCTCTTCTTCGGTTAGACATCGAATCCATTATTTGTAAACAAAATATGAGTTAAAACAAAACAAAACAATTCCTACAAAACGTCTCTATTTTTAATTCATTCAAAAATAACGTCAAATCCAATGCTTTTATGAGATTTCCTTTTCCTCTTTTGACTGTTTTATAAGAAATGGTATTTTAGTCTTTTATTTAATTTAATTCATATTTAATTGATTTGTTTATGATTTAAGGGTCGCGTCAGGACAAAGACCATTAAGAAGGCTTCGCGAGTGATAATCGAGAAGTATTACACTCGACTCACTCTTGACTTTCATACAAATAAAAGGATTTGCGAAGAGATCGCAATCATACCATCGAAGAGACTTCGGAATCAAATCGCGGGTTTTGTCACTCATTTGATGAAACGCATCCAAAGGGCGCCCGTCAGAGGAATATCTATTAAATTACAAGAAGAGGAGCGCGAAAGAAGAGATAATTACGTTCCGGAGGTATGATTTTATTTTGTTGTCCATTAATTGCATTTCTTATAATGAATTGTTTTAAAGGTTTCCGCTATTGATGTCGATGTCATAGAAGTGGATCCCGACTCATATCTTATGCTTAGGGAGATGGCAATGGATAAGATCGCTGGTTTACAACAGACAAACCCAACGGTTCCCTTTCGCGGTCCTCCGCGTCCCTAAACTTTAATTACATGAAAACCAATTAATTATTTGATTAATAAAATGATTGATTAATACATTCGACTATAAATCCATTTTATTCACAATAAAAGGTTTTATTTGAATTAAAATTTGATTAAATATTAAAATATTAACCATTTTTTGGAATAATTTAGAAAAACTTTAATCAGAAATCAACAAAAGGTTACATTTTTTCTAAAAAAAATAGTTTTTTTAAAATACAAAATACAGTTAATTCTCGATATAAACTACAATTTAATCCATTTTATTTAAACTACAGATGTTTTCTATGCCGCCATTCTTATGGAATGTGTCGGAGGCTATAATGTTAAGATTATTCTATTTAGACCATAATTGACAAGGTAATTTATATGCCATTGTAAGTAAAATTTGATAAAAGCAAAAGTTAATCCATGAAATAATTATTATAAATGGCGTCAAAATAAAAGGAATAGATTTTAATTAACGAGAATTTACTGTATTTTAATAATTTATAGATTAAATAATTATATAAATTATAGGAACAGATTTTTAACGAATTTATAATTATTTAGAATCAGATAATAGGAATGTTTTGTTAGGATTTAAATCTATGGCTCAAAAGCAGCTCTTTTTCGATATCATTGAGAATTGCTTTAATGGCGTTCTCTTCGTGACGAGACGTTAATATCTTAAGAAAATATACGATAGAAAATATAATCACCAAAAGAGTTGTCGACAAAGTTATCCCAAATTTAGTCATTGAAGTGAATAAACAAAGAGAATAAACAAATAAAGAAATTGAGAAAAGAAATAAAGTAAAGATAACTAAACCAAAAAGTATATCAAACACATTATCTTTGACATAGTCTTCGAGTAAGTTTTTGGTTATTTCCAAATATTGTTGTCTATTGGGAGACAGCATTTTCAGCTCTGGATAAACCGAATTGGAAGCCAAATGTCTTTGAAGTCGAGTCTTTGAAGTCGATTCCGTCACTTCTGATGAAATATTTAACTTAAGTTTTGGTTTTGATTTACCGGACAATAACCCGATATTCTCTAATTTGTTCGAATTTTGAGAACTATCACCATTAAAACCATGCAATTTCTTATCAGATGACCCTCCACCATTTGTTACCCTCGAAATTAAACAATTTTTTCTTTCATTACCTGAAGTGCTCTCATTTTTTAAAATGATTTTCTCTGGAGAGGACTCACATATGAGCTCATCATTAGATGTCTCCATTCTCTTGGGTGTAATCTTTTGATCAGAACATTTGATCTTAAAGATAGCGACCACCGGCTGGTGATCACTAAAAGGACGGCCGGACTGATCCTTACACTGAACGGTTTGATATTTAACTTCACACAATTTCTTAACCATAGATTCCTTCAACGGATAATTAGTCGAAGGATTTGTTCGATCAAATAATCGAAATAAAATGAAATCAATTCTTTTTGAGGGCTCTGTCTTTGGAGTGTAGATATTTTGGCGATGACCACAAGTGTGATATTCATCGTCAGTCATATCTGAGTCTTCATTCGCTAATTCATGTGTTCTTTTATTGAAGACATCTCCGCCTTCGATGCAATCGCTTTGTTTATTGGAATTCATCATTACTTTAAAGCAATCATTCAATTGAGTCAAAGAAACTAAAAAACAGTTATCAGTCAATTTGTAGTAATTCTAAGACAAACCCAAAAGACGATATGGAAGTTCTCTGGAAGAGGCGTTCATATCTCCCACCAGAATAACGAAATCCTTTACGGTTGAAGTTTTTGAATGACAATCAGTCATAAGTTCCAAGAATTTTGATATTTCATAGGACTGACAGATTCGATGTACAGAATATTGATCGCTAAGGCGCTCGTCCACATTATATTGAGCATGCATCTTTAATTTTAGAATCATTGAATTTTTATTTGTCAATAATGACTCACATGAGTGCAGAATAAGTGAAGATTAAACGAATCCAATTCAATGCGGACGTAACCGATTCCTAATAACAAATTCCAGATAAGAATTTTTTTGTAAACATTTTTTTTGACCGACCCTTTGATGTGAACCAATCGCCATGACGTGGACGGAATGGAGAACCGTTCACTGAAAACGGGTGAAAATGGAATACTTTTGGCACCCATTTTACTAAAATGACTAAACCTAAACAAATTATTTTCCAATTAATAATAAAATTTTGAAATGAATACAAATACAGACCACTTGTGCCCAAAATACTGGCATTTCTGAACATATGAGCGAATTTGTACTTCAATTTTGTCTTTTCTTTTATATATTCAAAGTCTGACTGAACCCAAAGCTATGATTAAAATTCTAATAAATATTTATTTAATAAAAGTATAATAACTTCTTGAAGAAAAACGATGTCGTAATCGCTTTCAGACAAATGAATACCAATTTTTTCAATCCGTTCTTTTCTGTCGTCGGAAATCCATTTCAAACCCCTATTAATACAAAATGAAAATTATATTAAGACTTAATTAATATAAAACATCAAAACATTTTTAAAAATAGTTTAATCAACGAATTATTCAAACAATTACTCCAATTATTCAAACATTTACCGATTCAAGTGATTACTGAGTAATCATTACTCTTTATATTAGCAAAAAAAAGTAGTTTGTGATTACAGATTTTTACTAATAAGGTTACCCCGATTATATGGTCAGTTGTCTAATATATGGTCAAATTTAAAACCAAAACCCACTTCTGTAGGCAATAATAATAAAAGGATACGTTTAAAGTCGATTTCAGTTTAGTAGCGCTTCTTTTGGTCAACAATTTTTAAACTGTACTATCAATTAATGAAAAACTTTAAATAATTACCAAATTAAGTGACGGCCAATTATTATAATCTTATTATAATCTTATAATGATCTTGCCAAATATTAAACTATCAAATCATCACAACGTTTCGAAAATATCTATTGATATCTAATAATTTAGAATAAAATCTCGAGAATAACCGAAATTCTAACCACAAGTTAAACATTATTTGATTAAAAGTTTTAATAACTTCTTATATTATATACTTGATCAACCAGTTTTATGAAGTACTAGTTCAATGAACTAGGCAAGTTTTATGCTAAAATTTCATAACCACTTACATAGAGATAATGTTAAAAATATACCCACTTTTATGAACTCTTGTTTTGTGAAGTATCGGGTTTTATGAACTTATAAACCAAATCTTTTGTATATAAGTCTATTTAAAATCACGTTTTATGAACTACATTTGGAGCTGTAAAACAAACTTTTTTGATGACTCTATTGATAATTATTTATCAAGAACCAGTCAGAAAATAATGGATAATATGTTTAAATCTTTTAAATCGACAAAAATTAGTGATTGTTTTCAATAATTAGTGAATAATATTCTTTGTATTAAATTTTATACACATTTATAATAAACTACTGGTGTTTATAACTGACCAGTTTTGTGAACTTAAGGCTCTGCATGGCTAACTTCATAAAACTGGTAGATCAAGTGTATTATATTATCGTTGAACTGTTCAGCGATGTATTCTTTTAGTCTCTTTTTATCACTTTTTTAATACTTTAAATTATAATATAAAATCGATATTTTTATTTTGTGGACATTTTTTGGTTAAAATATCAGATAATGAAAAACATTGAAAACAATATCGAGTTTCGGTATAAACTGAGACCTTATTGACTGTATTTAACTGTATTTAACTGTATTTAACTGTATTTAACTGTATTTAACTGTATTTAACTGTATTATTACATTGTATTACATTATAAATATTTTAATCAGTGATTTAATAGTTAATCGTATCCAAGATTATATGAAGGATAGAATTACTAAAACGATATTTTAACCATTATTTCAATACTTATTTATTGTCTGCAATAAAACAAATTTTGAGTCACTTTTCAATGTTTTTACAGATTTGAAATTCTTCTCAATATTTTGTTTAGTAAATGATTGCATGAATTTTATGTTTGTTTTATATATCAATTATTGTTATCATTTGATATATAATTATTATATTCTATTCTAAGTTTAGAAAATTTTAGTTTATTTAAGTCCTATTAAGACAAATATTAATGCAATTATTGTCTTAAAAAAATTAAAAGAAATTTCATTTTATAACTTAAAACAAAATTTTAAAATTTTATTAAAACAATAATATTTGGAGACATTAGTAAAGTTTCATTACTTTTCAGAGTCCACACAATTTTGTAATGAATTTCAAAATGTCTGTATTTTTAAAACTAAATTTTAACTATTATTTTGTCGAAACTTATGTTAAAATGAGAGATGGCGAAAGGAGGGCATTCCGGAATACCCTTTTGAATAACCCTTTTGAAAATGGGAAAGACCCCCCTCTCGAAAAAGCCGGCTCCGTTTTTGAAATTTTTGAAAAATAATTGTAAAATATTACGCTAAAAGTGGTATTTCGATGTTTTTTCTTAAAAAAAAATTCATAGAATTTCATCATTTTTAAGGTATTTTATCAAAAATAAGACCAAAAACTAACAATTTTGGTCAAAAAAAATTGTAATTTTTGAAAAAATATGCTTTTTCTTTAACTTAAAAGCTTTAATTTGATTATTATAAGGTATTAATAAAACGATTTATATGTAAAAACTGGCAATTTTTTGAGGTCTTACCAAAAATACCCTGATTTTGACCAAAATACCCCCTAGGACCCCCTAGAGTCGAGTCCTTTCGCCACCCCTGGTTAAAATATATTTTTGTTTAATCAGTAATAAAAATATAATAATTTGCCACAAATAGAGGTTTAATTTTTACGACAATAATTGTGTCGTTCTTTTCATTTAATTTCAATTAAACCATTTGTTCAAACATTTCAGTTGAAAACAATTACTCAGAAAATTCAGTTTAAGTCATTTAACTCAATATTTAAAATATTTTATACATTCATTTACTTCTCATTTATATTAATCTGTGAATTGTTATTCAATTAATTTTACTTTTAATACCTTATTTTAACTAAAAATATAATAAATAGATAAGAAATATTAAGCAAGGTAGAACAATTAAAAGTAAAAATTCATTTATTAATAAATTATAAACGTTTTTCAAAAGTTATTTAAAAGATGTTTACGTATTTACTAATCAATTGGTTAACTCACCAACAATTTAAAGTAAATATCTTAATCGATGGCTCATTCATTTGATCCATAAGACAATTATTAGTAAATCAGAAAAGAATCAATACTTTTACAAATTTAATTAAACATTAATTTGTTGTTCAGTGAAATCAATTATTAATCACTAAAACAATGTTTTCACACAACAATCGCACCAATCATTGAATCACTCGATATAAACGACATCTATATATGAGTTTCTCTCTCTCTCTCTCTCCCTCTCCCTCTCCCTCTCCCTCTCTCTCACAAATTTTACTTTAAAGTTGGTCTTTAAAATTTTAAAAATTAATAAATTTATTGGTTTTTGTTTTTCATGGGTTGTATATCTCCGGGAAATTTATCGCCCCAACGACTAATTCGGGCGCATTTATAGCTATGACTAAAAAAACAAATTTTAAACACTTTTTCAATGTTTTTATCCATCGATAATACCGTTCGTGTTTTGCTTTAGAAAAGATCACTTCTTTAATCTGTCCATCACTACAACAAAAACGACAAATAGATCTGTTATGGCCGGTGAGGACCGGCTGAACAATTCGGGGCCAATTTTTCATTGCTTACAAAGAAAATTGTAATAATTATTGATTTTTTAATGAACAGAATTTATAAAATACGTGTCGATCGGTTCCCCTTATGAATGACTACATATGAAAATCTTTCTTTTCTAATGACTGCGTTCTGAAAAAATATAATTTATTAAAATCAGTAAAATTATGTTTCGCTGAAAAGCGGATAATTTTATAAACATTTTATATACTTTTTGTCCGAAATTTAAGGGTTTGTGAGGGACTTCAAAATTGCAGAGAACGGGTCCTTTGGTGAGCTGTCGCGGACACGTCATATCGTGTGAACACTTAATAATGACATTTAGTATTGAAATAAATTCAATTAACTCACCGGAGAAACTATTGTGGCTTCAGTTGTGTTGAGTTCAGTAGAGAGTTGATCGTCGATAGGATTTTGTTTGAAGTGAGCGGTGATCTTATGGCCCGATAACTGAAGAATGAGATTACGCGCCTCGAGAACAGCGGCAAAACCTGCTCTCGAGCCGTGTTCTACAATTACTAACAAATCCTGAGTTTTGTGCCAAAGATTTTCGATGACATGAACTCTATTCTTAGCGTCGGGAATATCGAGTAGTGAGAACGCGGACACAACCAAATCGTATTTTATCTGTTAATTATAAACTATTAAATTGGAGTCAAACAATTGGATTGACTGACAGTATTAGAAACGGGTAAATATTGTCGATAAAAGACGGGATCATAAATTGGTTTCTTGTTTTCTTTGCCTCTTTGAAGGAGAAGTCGCGACAATTCATTCATTTGATTAGAAATGTCAACACAGAAGTATTCATCAAATGCTCTTGGCCAAATTTCTTCTGCCGCCCAAATAGTTGTTCCCAAACCGGAACCAAAATCGAATAGAGTTCTTGGCTTAAATCCCGGGTCGTCTTTAGTTATCTAAAGTTAGAAATAAATTTAAAAATTTTAAAAATTAAATGACCACAAACTCAGACCCCATTGAAAATAGAAATAAGTGCCGCATAATTGGCCGGCAGTCGGGACGCCATATAACTAATACACGAATACTCGTCGTTATATCTGACAAATAAATTAATTCATTGAAATTATCTTTTGATATGAATTCTGACTCAATTGGCTGATGATTAAGAAGTGCGTCCTTAAGACTTCGCTCTAATTTTCGTTTTCTTTCCTCCATTACATCAGTCTTTTCCTCTTCAGTCAAACTTTTTAAGTCAATTCCATCTAATTTTAAAAGAATATAAAAAAATGAAAAAAAATTCATTGAATTTTGACTAAAAACCCTTTAAAGCAATTCTTTGTTTAATTTCTTGTGCCTTAAGTTGAACTTCTTGTGGTTCAGCCGGTAATTGATGTGAAATAACTGTTTTGAACATTTCCTCGACATCTTCTTTGAAGGTATGGTTATTATATTCTGGAAGAATATAATTATTTTTAAGTAAAATCTTTATTATAAAAGTTAAAGAAATTTACTGTTAATTAAAAGAAGTGCCGCCGACTCTAGATTTGAGGGCAGCGATACCGTCGGGATATGTCTTCGACCCGAATGAAGTCGATATCGAAGTCCGGAATCAAATTGAGTGCTGACATCGTTTTCAATTTGAGCCAAATATTTGGTTTTACTCGCAGTCAACTGAATGTCAACTCTTTTTTAATACAAATTAAATTCAGTGAAAGACTTACTCTAAGACTTAAAATATTTATATCTTTTAAAATATTAGAAAAAAGTTTAGAAGTTTTGATTCGCATTTTTTTTAATAAATTAATAATAAAAAGAGAATTTCATTTAAATTGCATTCAAAACAAACGATAAGTTTTTTATAGATTATCAGAAAAAGCGCTAAATTTAAAACAAAATTTATTTAATAATCAAAAATTTCTTAACACTTTTTTTTACTAATTCTATATAAAAATCAAATTAATTGTTTAAACAAAATATAATTGTTTTAACAAAACTTAATAATTACATAAAAGAAAACATAATTTTACAACTAGGTAAGATTATAAGCCCAAATGACATTAAGCAAAATAATTTGCCTCCATTTAATTATAACTAATTTAACTTTTAATAATAATAATAACTAAATCGATGTAAACATATATTAATTTATATATTAATTTTACCAAAGATTGTCATCAATTGAACAAATCAATGCTTTTATTACATTTCTCATATGAAAAGTGTTATGGTGTTCACTGTCCTCTTTTTATGGTAAACAAATTGTTTAAAACAAATTGTATAAATTCAAAGTTCTTTAGATTTTGAAAAACAAAATATTTTTAAAACCGCAACAAAAGGGTTTTTTTTCATCAATATATACATAAACCTGATTTTGAATTTTTCAAAGCATCTATTTCTGCGAAAATTAAATTTATTTAAAATTCAATTACAGATAAAACTCTATATCTCGAACACCAAAATACCAGAAAAATTCATTCGATATATAGAAGTTAAACATAGAATTTGTTTAACTTATAGAACACTTTTTCTATTGTTTTATTTGAAAATTGTCGACACACTTTAATTGTGGTCTTTTAGAACAAATGACTAACCCTTTGTTCCAACGCTAAAAAGCAAAGAGTTCGTCACAAAATTATAGAAAATATTCGACATATAGAGTATTCAATGTATCTTGATAAATACAAAGTTCAAATGATATATTGTGCAGGTTATTAACTATAAAAAATAATTTTTTAATTTTCTACTTAACCTTTTAAGAAATTATCAAGAAGAAACTTTTATTTTTTTTAAATTCAAACTTGAATATTACTAAAACTACACTGTACTTGATACATTTTTATGACAATTTGTGTCAATATTAGAGATATTTGGATTCTTAAGACTACCGTAAGTCGGTTTAATTGGATTCATTTTTGAATGGGTTAATTTATTTTCAAGCTATTTTAACTAAGATGATCTAGGATAATTGGATATTATAGAAGTTTAATATTAAGAGATTTGTATCAAGGAAAAATTATTTTTTAACAATATATTTTCAAAATATGGAAAAAGGCTACTTATTTCTTCAACTTTGATACCTTTTAGCTTTGTTTTAAGTTTAATCAAATTGTATCTAGCAACAAAGTTGTTCAAATTAATGATTCAACCAAAATATTTTTAAAAATTTCGAGTTCCAGTTGATCCATCTAGATTATTTTTAGGTTCTTCTATAAGTCTTTTTACACAAAAGTTTTAATAATCAAATTCGCAAAACATTTTTATTTCTTAACCGATTTAGAAGATCTTGGTGCCATTTTAAACATGGTCACTATTAGAACCATATAAAATGATTGATCGTTAGTAAAATTTATCTATTAATTCATTAAAATAATAGTTTAAGTTTGATATCATTAAATACAATTTTATCTTGATTCAAATTCTTTCATATTAAAGTTTTATAAAATCCAGTTACCCTAGATCATTTTATTGAAAACCGCTTGAAAATCGATTGTTCCATTCAAAAGTTATTAAGGTGTAATCAACTTACGATAGTTATTATAACGACTTTATATTTTATGAAAATGAAAAATATTTTCATTAGCTAGTGATTAGCTAGTACATTTTTATAATTTTAAAAATTAAAAAAATGACTAAATTATCAGACAATAAGTTTTTTTTATTGAAAAGAAAATTATTAATAATATTCGAAGAAAAGACAAAATATGAATACTTTTGAAATAATAATACTTTTGTAAAAACAAATAAATCGAAAATAAATGTAAAACTGTTTGTCGAGCGAACAGTCTTTCAATTAATGGGCGTTTTGTAAAACTTAAAATTATGTCCAGAGACCGGTATAACTGCCCTGAAGATTGGCCGGAAGGGGTCCGCCCGCAACAAACAGACGAGTTTTGGAAGAGTCGTAGTGATGAGTATAAATAGCCGGTGAATATTCAATTTGAAAGAAGTATTCACTGAAAAAATCTTCTTCCGTAGACTAAAATAGTATACAATATATTAAATATAAGAGGAATTACCAGAACTTATAGAACACTTACGACATTTCCTTTACTCGCTTTCAGGAATGAATGACTATTTTTCGTTGTATTTTCTAAATATTTATTGGCTCTGATATCATAGAAAAGAACAGTTCCAACACCGGTTCCTATTGTTAAGAGTTCGTTATGAAAACTGAGAGATCTAATGCCAGTGCCAGGGTCCTTTGACAATATTTTATTGATTTCCTTATATGTCTTAACGTCCAGAAGAGTGACGTGAGATTTAGAACCGACGGCGTAGAGATTGCTTTCCATTTGTTGAGATAAACAAACGTTTTCTAAACAAAAGGGTAATCGAATCGAATATTTCTGAATTAAAGTTTGAGAATCGAATAAATGCAAGTTTGCGTTGAGGGACAGAATCGCCACTTCCTATAAGTAATACATATTTTTCACTTTTTTCATATAAATTGTTTTATACTTCAATTCTTTTGTTGTAAAGAAGGGCTCGAATTTTCTCAGCCTTTTTGCAAAGTTTAGTCATTAAAGGTTTTTGATGACTGTATTCGGGAATTGAGAGATTACAGACTCTTTCGGGGCTTTCATTGTCTTCTTCTTGAAAACGCCAGAGAGCTATAGTTGAGTCTCGAGAACCAGATATTAAGAATTGGTCGTCTAACCAGGTCATGTCGAAAATCCAGTCCTTATGTGCGCCCTTCGGACAAATAGTTAAGTCAACAATACATTGAATTAACCCTCAAAAGACTCACTTCTCCGACACATAAGGGATCTAAAGTTGGCAAACGATAAACGGCGACATCGTTTGGGTTTTGGCCTCCGGTCGCCAAAAGAGTTTGTGACGGATTACTTTCAATAGCGTGAATACCACACGAATTCTCCGGATCTCTCGTCTTCTGTGAACTCTTCAGAGTTGGAATCAAATCTTGTTTTCCATTTAAGACATTCAAAACTATCAACTGTTGGAGAAAATAATAATATTTAAAATAAAAAGAGCATTTGAAGCAATTGACCTTGTTGCATTTTGTCCCAAAGATCACTTGTCGATCATTCAGCCATTGAGAAGAAAACACTTTATTATATGAATTGCAATCAAAGAGTTGTTCGCGAAGAAGATTATTAGTTAAGAGATGTCGAATTGGGAACATTTCTTGAAGTTGTGCTCTTCGGGAGCCTTTGTTGTCAATGGTTCGGGAACAGATATAGTCCACAATATTATGAGATTTCTCAGAAGTGAAATAATTGGATTCAATTTCACCGCTTAAGAACTTTTCCATCCATTTTTGTTCAAAAAATAGCTTAAAGTTCTTTAAATCTTTATTTAAATAAGTTTTAATTTTAGTAAAATTATGGCACGAATTCAATTGATTTGAACTTAAATCTAATGATTTAAAACTTTGACTATAATTAACGCAATCATCGGTTTGATTGTCTTTTTTGGCATCAATTCGTCTCTTCTTTACGAAAGCCATTGAATTCATTGAAATCTCTTTAAATATTTAAAAATTTAAAAACCATTTATTTTACTAATATTTAAACATTCAGTGATTCAAATAAAGCGCTAAAACAAACACTTAAAACGTGCCGACAATTAATTGTTTACATTTATTTATTATATATTATTTAATTTATTATTTTGGATCAATTGGTCGACACTTCTTCACAAACAGTAAAACATTACTCATTAAAAGCCATCGATTGACAACTTATTAGTAGTGAAATGTTATGAAATGTTTACTAAATTAAATGAAGAGAAGATGACTTAATAACAAATTTATCAGTAAATGAATGTCTTTAACTTAAATATGAGACTAAATATTAACAATTAATTAATGATTTCAATGAAAATTTACTTTTTGTTTATCTTTTGTCGTCATTAACTCGTCTTTTGAGTCATTCATATATTATGTAAACTTATGGTTCATAACTTTTTCTTTAATTAACCATTAATTGACCAAAACTACAAATTAATTAAACTAGTACAGATCATGAAATTTATATAATTAATCATTATTATTACGAAAAATATGATTAAAAAGGTTAGAACCGTTGCATATATGTTAAAATATTTTCTGAATGACATTAAAATGATATTTCTTTTAAATGGGTTTAACTGTATTACAATACTTGATGTTTGATTCGCTCATATTTTTCAAACTCAAAGAAATTGTAATTTAAGTGAAAAGTTATTTAAATCATTTGATATCTTAAAAGTGTTAACAATTGAAATGGATTTGGAAGTAATGCGAAATGATTTGCTTCAGTGCTATACCAAGAGTTCTATCAGAGGATTGAAACAATCATCGAAGTGGTCATCAGAGCTGTTGGTGTCTTTGACCAAAACCATTGAAGATAATAATGAGTCGAATACAGATATGAGTAATGGATGGCAAACCAATCAATCAACTGAACCGTTAATTAGTTCTTATAATTCGATATTAAGTGATCCAAAGTATTTGTTGGCTAAAAGTTGTTATGATGTCAATGAGTTCGAGAGAACCGCTTTCTTTACCAAAGATTCGATAAAAAGCGAAACAAAATTTCTTTACTTCTATTCACGATATCTTTCGGCCGAAAAGAAACGATTGGACCGAATGGCAGAAACTAATTGTATGGCAACCGATTCCGTAAAGAAATTATTTACTGAACTAAAGAATGAATTACAAGAACTCTATGGTTCCGACAATAACTTTATAAGTGATTCGTATTTACTTTATGTTTACGCAATTGTTTTGTTAAAACTCGATCTCAATTGGGAAGCGATGGAAGTCCTATCAAAGAGTATCAGATCTGATCCATTGAATTGGTGTTCGTGGCATCAGTTGTCTCTCATAATCGATGAAAAGTCACAATTGGAAGCATTGGAATTACCGACGCATTGGTTTAAGAAATTATTTTTGGGAGCCGTTTATCTCGAATTACAACTCAATGAAGAAGCGCTTCAACTCTACAATTCTTTGGAGGAATACTTCACTTCTTGTAATTATTTGTTAACTCAAATCGCGATCGCAAAACATAACTTACGAGACGTCGAGGGAGCCATTGCTCTGTTCCGTGAAGTTCGACAGTCAGACCCTTCAAGACTGGACGCAATGGATATTTACAGTAATTTACTTTATGTCAAAGAAATGCGAACAGAATTGAGTTCTTTAGCGCATTCGGCCAATGATATCGACCCCTTCCGGGTTGAGACCTGTTGTTGTATTGCAAACTTTTATAGCCTTCGATCGCAACACCAAAAGGCTGTCGTCTATTTCTCGCGCGCTCTTCAACTAAATCCGCGACATTTGAGTGCCTGGACTCTAATGGGTCACGAATACATGGAAATGAAGAATACGGGCGCTGCCATTCAGGCCTATCGTTCAGCCATCAAATGCAATAAACGTGATTACAGGGCGTGGTATGGGTTGGGACAGACTTATGAGATCTTAAAAATGCCGGCCTATTGTCTGTACTATTATTCTGTGGCGCACTCTTTACGACCGAATGACTCCCGAATGATGATCGCAACCGGAGAGACATTAGAAAAGTTGGAACGAAATAACGACGCCATCAAATGTTACGGCAAAGCCGGAGGTTTAGCTCTCTTTCGTTTAGCCTCACTCTATGAACGTCTTCGTGAGGACAATAAGGCGGCCCTCGCTTTCACTGACTATATATCCCGATATAATTCCAATACCGATTCAGATTCTAATAATCCTGCAGATTTAGCTCATGCATACAAATTCTTAGCAAATTTTCATTTGAATCGGGGAGAACTGAAATTGGCTCAAATGGCGGCCCATAAATGTACGCAATTCCCTGAAACCAGAGATGAAGGAAAGTCTCTCCTAAAGGAAATACAGAAAAAGTCCGTACATTTCGATTGAAATTTTATCACAAATTTATAAATAATTTCTGATTAAAAGATTAAATAATTGTTATATTATTTTAATAAATAAAGTTTGACTACACTTTAAATTTAATAAAAAAAAATATTTTTAACTATTTCTACAAATTGTTAAATACTAAATAACCTCGAATTAAGTCTCGCTTATTGATTCAATGGTGCTTGGACAATTTTGTGACTTATATTGAGTCAGTTTAAAATAATGAATAAGAAGTGGTGTAAAGAAAATCTCAGTTTTATAACTAAATTAAAATGTATTTAAGAGTTCAATCAGTTTAATTGTCTTCAGATTTGTCTGTGAAGTGTCTGCAGATGTCAGTGAAGGCAATGTTTTGTTGAAAACAACACATGTTTTAAATGTTTTGATAAAATGTTTGTAAATAAAGTTATTCTTAATTTTAGTAAAAAATATTTTTATAAAACGAGAAATGATTTCAATTTATTTATTAAACAGAGATTTACCACAAAATCACAAATAAGTGATTTGTTTGAAAACAACAAAATTAAGATTTTTGACTCATATTATACTTTGGATGAGTTCTCTAATATCACACCAAAAGTCTTATCTTTTGTCGGACGTAATCTTTATCTGAAGAGAGGAAATCCATTGTTTCTATTGTCGGAAACGATTCGCCACTTCTTCAAAGAATATGATGTCTTTGTTTATGAGAATCCAGTCGTTGACATAAATGCAAACTTTGATTCTTTATTAATACCTTCAGATCACGTCTCGCGTCAAAGAAGTGATACCTATTATGTCAATAAACAATATCTTCTTAGAGCTCATACCAGTGCTCATCAAAACCATTGTTTGCAGAAGAAGTCAACTGCTTTTGTTTGTATCGCAGATGTCTATCGAAGGGACGAAATTGACAGAAGCCATCATTCAGTGTTTCACCAAGCTGAAGTCTTTAAAATATATAATAGCTCTCAGGTTTTAATACAATTTTAAATTTCAAAATATTTTAATTGTATTTATCGAAAAGTTGTCCCAAAAAGGAGTCGAAGAAATTTTGTCGAAAGAAAAGTGTTCGCGAAGTGAATCAAAACAAGAAAATTACACCAAAGAAGCCGTTGATGTCATCGAAATGGAAATGAAGTCAACGATTGAGTCTTTCGTTCGACAATTAATGGGAAAAGAGATTGAAATGCGTTGGGTTTCGGCGTATTTCCCATTCACTCATCCGAGTTGGGAACTCGAGATATTCTACGACAACAAATGGCTCGAAATCCTGGGCTCCGGTATTGTCGAACACAAATTATTGTCAAATGCCAACCATTCGGACAAAATCGGGTGGGCTTTCGGTATGGGTTTAGAGCGTTTGGCAATGATTCGCTACCAAATACCTGATATTAGACTTTTCTGGAGTACTGACACCGGCTTTTTGTGTCAGTTTGAAAATGCTGACCACTCCGATCAAATCACATATAAACCGATTTCAATTCACCCTCAAATCTTTTTTGATATCTCTTTTTGGTTACCAAAAGAGGTTTTTTGGTGCGATAATGACTTTTATGATGTGGTTCGCAATATTGGCGGTGATCTCATAGAACAGGTCAAAAGTATTGATGTCTACACAAACAAAGAAGGTTTGACTTCTAAAACTTATCGAATTGTATACCGAAGTCATGAAAAAATGTTAACAAAAGATGAGGTAAATGTTATCCATAAGAAAATCGAGAACTATATTAAGAATGAATGGAACGTCAAAATTAGATGAAATAATAATTTGATATTTTGTTTAAATCTTTGTTTATTGAATTCAATAGTTATTAAACGGTTAAGTTTTTGAATCACAGAATCGATAGAATTTTAAATATAATTAATTAATTCACACAAAACAGTCAACAGTAAAGGTTTCCCTTTGTATTTGAGGGCTTTCTCTTCAAGTTTTTAACAGTTCTCTCAGTTTGAGATTAGTTTAACAATAAGTGTTTAAATTATATATTAATTTTGAGAACAAATACTTTAATAAAAATCAACAAATGTTTCAATAATTGACATTTTGTGTCAAAATTGAGTTCATTCTCTTCTTAACTAAAATATTGGTTAAACTCAACATTTTTTGGCTCAAATGATATGCACTTAAGGTTATTATGGTTTCAATCAAAATGATATATTGCAGGGGTTGGCACTCATTAATCATCTACCTGTGCAATATTGCCATACTATGGACACCCCAACACATTAGGAAAGACCTTTGGTTAAAAGTATTTGAGATGATTTATTAATCAACCTGGATAAATATTAAAAATGTGCATAAACTTGCAAATTATTGGTCATTCAATAAGTTTATAAAAATATAACTCATAAAAAAGATAAGAAAATGGGGTTTAATATAAACTCAATTTTGGTCAGAATTTGTCGGCCCATCGATTGTGTCGATCGCCAACATATCATCAAATCTCTAAATTCTGACACTACTCTGGATTTTGATATTAGACCACCCTGGTAGTCACCCTGGTAGTCATATTGGTAGTCACAATCGATTAGAGAAAATAATGTTTTCTATGCAGACATCAGTAAAATTCATAAAAAACATTATTTGAGTTAAACTGTGTTTACAATTCATTACAATTCAAATCAATAGAGTTTTACAATGAATGCTATCATTTGTTGTAAAAATCGTGAATTATTTACAAATGATTAACGAAATAGCATTCAATTGAATCTATTTTAGCGATTAATGAAACCTTTCTCTTCTTTTGTGGAACTAATGAGTTATGTCTGCGGCGGTTGTTGTGATTGTTGTGGAATATTCTCGTCATTCCTTACATCTGACTTGAGTTTAACAAATTCCCTTGCTACTTCATCATTTGAACGTTGGGATAGAATACGAAGAATAGTCCACCCGGTTTCGTCCATATGAATTCTTCTACCAAGAGGAAGCCAGCAAGCACAACTACCTTGCTCCACAATATCTCGCAGTTGCATTAAGGCAACGCCCACCAGTCTGTCCTCTCGGGCGAAACAATAGTCTTTGACAGCGATATGCAGTTCGAAAGAAGACGGTTCCTCTTCGTTACCGATTATACTTTTTGGACAAAATATTATTAAAATTTTAGACATAATTTGAGGTAAACTCACAAATGGAAGGTTTCGTTATATTTTGGCGACCAATTATTGTTCTTTGATTTGGTCGCAAATTTTCTCTTCTTATCGCTAAGATTTGGTCCAATCATATTAACCTCAACGAAAGGCCTAAACATACTCGTGTTGGGCCACTTTAGTTCATTACAGGCCACGACTTGTCATTTCAATACATTTATTAATTTTCTAATAATGTTTGGAGTAGTTATAGGACTTACTCTTTACAGTTATCTTATGCTCTCCCGTTCCCGGATGAGTGAAAAGGTCCACTTGAATCGAAACATCTCCAACGGGACCGTCTTCTTGTGTCGGCAAATCTTATAGTAAACAATAATTTATAATTTTTGTCAAAACATTAGATACTAATTGTTATAAATATGCCAACACTTACCCTGTTTTGTTTGGGAGGTTACAAATGTCTTAATGAGAGCATCAGTAGTTTGTGTATATAAGGACAGTGCGTATCGAAGTGACTGCAATTCTGAGCTTTTTTCTAGGAATGTCTTTTTGAGTCCATTACCGCCGGCGTGGAAGTACTGCTTTATTGTCTCTAAAGCGATGTCGAGAACCGCGCACTGCTTTGGACTTAAGTTCTTCTCGAACTGAAGTGACTGAAACGACATTTCAGTTATTTTAGTAATCAATTCACTAAAAAAAAATGCTTTAAAATACTGTCGTTAATCTCTTCGAGCGATAATTAAAGACATTTACTTTAAAAAAAAAGACTTTAAAACATTGGTATCATTGACTTAATTAAGTCATTAATTAAATCAAAACTAAATGATTAATGAGTGGAAAGCATTAAAAGAAAAATTTTGTGTTAAATACTTTTGGCTTTTCATTAAAAATAATGAAAATAATTGAAAGTCAGTTAAAAAAAAGTAATAATTTAAGAAAAGTTTGAAAGAAAGTATAGTTTAATACCTCCAACGCTAGAGTTGGCAAACGATTTGCTGAGACGTGATTTTGAAATATTCTGGAGACGTCTGCTATTTTGGCATTGGGCAGATTCTGCAGAATCACATTCTTCTCGGACATCGGCGGTAAAACAATGGTCTTCTCTAAGGTATGCATCACTATTTTCCACAACTCTTTGAGAAGTCTCTTCAAAACAGTTCGTTCACAGAATTGTGCGAACATCGAAAGTTTTCCGTCCAATAAATCCATTAATGGATGCAAAATATGGTCGGCATCTGCGGCCACTTCTTGACTATTACGAAGTGCTTGATTTGCTTGCGTTGAACTACCGCTCGACCCTTTTATTGCAGTCAAAAGACTTCCCAAATTCTGAACGCTTTGTTTTATAGTTTCCTCCAAACTATGAAATAATCAAATAATTTATTTAAAAAGTCTTCAAAATATCAAATGAATTAAGAAATTAAAACTTGAATTGTCTTAAATCGCGATCTAATCATTGATAAGTAATGAAAGTAATGTCATTACCTTTTGGCAAATATAGCACTCAATTCGTCGAGAACTCCATTTAAAGTTTGTTGTAATTCTTTGAGAATATTTGCTGCGTCTGATTCCAACTGTTCCCAAAAATTAAGATATTTTTCATTAAAGTTTATAATAAGTTTGAACTAACCTTTTCTCCACCCATTGATTCGAACATTTTTTCCAACTGAACCCTCAATTGTTGGATATTATTCATTAAAATACAGGCCTTAAAATAAATTAATAACAAAATATTATTTTTATAACATTTCTAAGTATTTGAATAAAAGATAAGACTCACTGTCTTTTCCTGTCCGACATAATTATGAAACTCTTTCTTAACGATATCGGCATAAGCTGTTAATACTTTGACAATAGTTTTCGCAAATCTTTTCATATATCGTTTGACAATTTCAGGGTCGGGACACTCAAGTTTACTGATCACATCAAAGCATTGAGTCAATTGTGTGAACACATCGACCACAGAATTGGAGAAAAGCGAGTGTTCAGAGCTTTGTTGGAACTATTGAACAATAAATAATTATTGCACTTAAAGTTTAAAAGGAAGACAAAAGAGGTAAGACATACGCCATCCTTTTTATCTCTCAAGAAGGCACTGTTCAGATATTCAAGTGAGACGTCATCGTTTTCATTGAGCCATTGCATTACAAACGGCTCAAACCATCTGTCAGTCAAAGAGTTAAATATAATTTTAAAATTTCAATAAATTAAAAGAATATCTCTTACGCCGGATATTCAGGAACTGATCCTTTGAATTGTGGCACATCTTTACAATAGGTATTATAAAACCATTTGACTTTGAAATGAAGGTTCATATATGCAGAACTCCTACAGAATCTATTTTGTTCATGCTCTTCTAAAGCATACTTCATGTCGACGGCAAAAAGTGTCCACATTGTGGCGGCACTCAAGTGTCCGATATTCAATTCTTGAGGAAATCTAAATGCAATCGTTATTTAAGTTTTGTTTAAAACTTTTTGTAAAATCATTACTGATTGAGAACTGGAGAATAACTGTTTTTGTCCTCTTCTATCACAGAAACCATTAGAGCCACTAATTTATGCCAAAAGTCTAGATTTTGAAGACTTGGTCCGTGATCTTCCTGTCCCTCCTTTTTCTCGTTTGGATCGGTTTGGAATTCTCTGCCATACAATTCTGTGCAGTTCTCAAATAAGAATTGATACGTTGATCTTAAACAGGCTTTGGCGCAGTCTTTGACTACAGTACTGGCGCGGGGAGGGCTCGACAACTCCTGAACTTTCATTCGAAAAAAAGTGATACTTGTCAGTAGGTCTACAGTTGACTTAAGATCTTGCAGCTTTTCTGGTGTTGATGCCGGGAAGTTATTCTTTTTTGAATAAATGAGGGAATTAACCCTTAAGTAACTATTGAAGTGTATTTGCATACCCTATACATCGAGAGATCAATTCTGAGTGAGTTATGCAACTGATCCAATAGTTTAACGAATTTTTCTTTCTGTAAATAATTTTATTATTTGTTATTTAATCCATAAATTTGTAGAAATTGTGAGAAATACCCCAAAATTTGAGGCCGCAAAGCGGTCACTGGCGGACACAGCAGAGGAAGCGGCGGTGTGAGCATAATATGCGTTAATGTTGGCCAACAGAGTACTCATGACAGCCGGAACGCCCTGACACAAGTACTTTGTTGAGAGGCAGTGAAAGTGTCTAAAAATCCAAAGATTTATTGAATCCAATAATTTATAAGAAAGCGGTTGAGTCTCACGTCATCGCCTGATATATCGATTCGATGCCATATCTCATAGCGAATTCGTCGACAATTTCTCTTGCTGGGTAATCGAAGTACACTTTCCAGGCGTCGTCCTATCAATCAATTATTCAATTCATTTCTTTTCCAAACAATAAATATTGTATTATATAAATGAATAGAATAATGAATGCTATCAACAAATTGAATCATTGACTAAATGACTGAATTGGGCCAAACTTTTATTCAAAACTGAAGAAATGGTCGCCATTTCCATTCGATTCCACTAAAAGATTACTCTTATAATGGGTTGAATCAAAGAAATTGCTTATTATCTCTAATTCCAATTCAATGAAAGTTTAGTCAATAAAATAAATTATCGACAAAATCTTTATCCGATAAAACAACACTAAAAATCTAAATATAAGACTTGTCTAGGTCAAAAGATTCTTTTGGAAATAATCTTGTTATTTTATATTCAATTACGAGTATTTTTATTTAACCAACTCTATAGTCAGAGTCAGAATGTCGTCCATTGGCTACTTATGGCTCATAACTGATAGGTTTTGATAGAAAAAGAAAGAAAAATGTTTGGAGACATCAAAAGAATGTAAGAAATCGAAAGATAATTATTAGACCAAATAAAAAAGAAGACTTAATCGAAAAAGTAGTGATATTTAAAAGTTATCAGAGCATAAAAGCCAAATCTATATAGTGTTCATCTCATTGTATATCGACTTCAGTTATAAATGAATGATAAAACAGTTTTATTAACAATAATATACTTTTAATTGTATTATAATAAATGTATCGACAAATTATATTTCGATCCTCAGATTAATTGTATCCCAATATTGAAAGCCTGGAATGTATTTGCGGTAATAATTCATTTAATAGTCAGTGTCAGCACTAAAGCCCTACGAAAATATCTCAAAACCGATGAGAATAAACGAAAATCAATGAGTGGGCAGTTATTTCTAATAGAGCCTATAATTGAGTGAACTAACCCCCACTTTCACTCCCATTCTTTGGACCAAAAATAAGAATTCAAACTAATATTGTTTATAACAAAAGTAATGTCAATGACTTTTCCATAAAAAGGAATTCAAATATAAACTTTGAAAGACTGTATGACTGAATTACTTACTCCTTTAGCTTCTGGCAGTTTGACGACACCGTTGTTTTGTGTTTCACATAAATAGTGGAACAAATTCTTGTTTATGAAAAAAATGACAAAAAAAATTTAAATTAGTTATTAATTATTAAAAAATTCTTATTTTTATAAAATATTTAATAAACAAAAAAATATTATCGAATGAAATTAAATCCATTGATTATATACTTTTAGTTTCAAATCTAATAATTTTTGTATATTTAACTTAAGATAACTGTTAAGAATAGGCAGAACTTTAACATTAAATATTAAGAAACTAATATTGAATGGAAATAATAAATCGAAACTTTTATAGTTTATTATATTTTGTATATTTATTATATCGAATTCTAATATTTATAGAAAGAGACGGCATATGTCTCTTTCTCTGTCCATTCCCTCACTTATGTTTTATTTATTGGAAATTCCGATTTAAGTGTTTTTTTTATATAAAAACTATTATTCTATCAATTCATACATAAATTGAAGAAAAATTTCTTTATACAGAAATATTGGTAAACAATTATACAAAATATCAATACATTTCACTTCTTTTGCCTAATATTTGGGAAATAAATTCCATCGAAAAAGGTTTCAGAAAAATTGTATAATGACCTGGACTACAAGTTATACATGTTATTCGAAAATATTTACTCAAATCGTTTATTTAGACACTAAAAATAATATTTAAATTAAATCTGTAATCAAAGGACTCGACTGCTATTTTTATGATAAAAATGTTAGAATGAAAGTTATTGGGAACAGACCTCATGAAGACACGTGTATTGGACGTGATAGGGCGCGACTTTCTCTTCGCCTTTAATTTCAACACTGATATGAAGTCTGATGGCACCGGAAACGGCAGATTTGTCTGTTCTCTTTTCCAGATTATACCAGACATCCATTTCTCCGCTGAGAGTTCGCACTTCAATAATGGTTTGCCCTAAGAAGTCATCTGATTCTCGGGTTAACTTTTGTCTGAGCTTTGATTTGAGATCATTGTCTTCGTCCCAAACCCTAACTTTAATTCTATCGGAAGAGTTATGACATTCAAAATAAAACTTTTCGTTCCAAACGGGATTCAAATCCTGAGATATAGTTCGGGTCCTTTTCTTGGTTTTGCCGACTTGTGTTGTTACATAAGGATCACTTGTGCCGCTCTTGTCTTTGGCAATAAGGCCCTGAGCGCAGATCACTATTCATTTTAACGATTTAATTGCTTAGTTTTTAATAGATTTGAGAGAATAGAAAAGAGCTGATCTCATGCCAGACATTAACACAATAGAGACGGGACTGACAGAGGAGTAAGGAATACATGCCTGTGATGGCAATCTTAGCAGACCAACTGCCGTCAAGCATAACTTGTTCGGCTTTTTGCATCTCATCGATATGTGTGTCCGGATGTACACCGAATGTCACCCTAAAGACACATTTGACAAACAAACTGACAGACAATTGAAGGCACAGGACATGCAATCGATGCATACAATTATGAGTTAAATAAAGGAGAAAAAGAGTCAACAATTGTTTCATTTCAATATAACCTCAAAATTGAATTTTGTTTTTGTTTTTAAGTTTTATATTTTAGTTTTATATCAAATTTATATTTTTTAATTAAATTGGAAAAACTCCATTAGCTCTTGGTTTTTAGAATATTTTGGGTAAGATCTATTTCGTTATACAATGCCTAGCTCATTTTTATTTTATATTGATTAAAGAGTAGATGATATTAGTTCCCAGAATTGAATCTTCAATAAAAAGTAGAGCTAAGAATTTGTCAATTTTTAGCTCTGAATAGTTGTTGAATAGAAGTTCCACTCAATTCTCAATAATTTTGACAAAATTGAAAAAATAATCGATATTTTGATATGAGTTTCACCGAAATTGAATTGAATTTCATATAATTTTCTGAAAATGAATTCAATGAATAATATTTATATAACTGAAGATAAATCGTTTGAATTAAAAAAATTATGGAAATAAAAAAATTGTAATAAATTGAGTTTAAAATTGAAATATTTTTGAAACCAAAGGGAATATAAGTGCGAATATATTTGACAAGAATTCAACACTTAAACCATTGCAAACATCTGACACATTTAGGAGACAATAGCGATGACATTAATTTGGGGTCGACTTTGTTTTGAGTCAGACCTACCGGTTATTGCAATTTTGGCCGACCATTTAGAAGTGCCGTCGAGAACGCTTTGCTTAACAGCTTTCATGTGTCCGGAATGACTTTTCTCGTCAACACTGAACACATCCCTATATTTTTCATATAATTATTTGTCATTTTTTGACTCCAATTTCTCCACATTTTCTCCGATTATAAAATCGATAGTTTATTAGATTAGAAAAAGTTCATACCTGATCAATTCAAATATTTCCGGTTTATCCCTTTCCCTAACTTTCATTCTGTCTTTCATTGCCATAATAATATTGTTAGCCTTATCTTCTGCCCCATGTTTTGAACTTTTTTCTGCGGCTCCTGTTTTCACAAAAAACAAATCGAAAAAATTGTTGGAAATAAGGAATAAATTTTAAATAAATTGCTTTACTTTGAAGACAGTCTGCGTTCAACAAATCTTTACATTTTTCGTGACACTTCACTCCACATTCTGTGCAGCGAACTCCTTGTCTGGCTATACCCCAAAGCAAGCCCTCACATTCATAGCAATAAGTGGGACTGGTGGCAGTCCACGGCTGGAAATTGTGTGGAGTTGTGCTCGATATTGGATATATCAATGCCTGTAATGTTTTCTTATAGACGTGTGTTTTCTATAATTATATTTTTTGAAAATTATTAAAAAAAAGTTATAAATTATTTCAAATAATTTATTTGATAAAAGTTTTCAGTCATAAAATATATACGAAAAGCAGAATAACTGCAAATAAAGCAGAGAATAGCTATAACTCATCCAATGAATCAAAAATGTAATTACATTCTCTTTTCACAAAATTCTTGGATACATTTAATCAGTAAATGAGTAAAAGTTATACTCAAAATATTTTTTTGGTTTTTCTCTGTTTCGGTCAAAACTCTCAAAACAAGTAGTTTTCAGAAGTTAAGTGAATTTCTTTAGAAATTAAGTAAAATCTCTTTTTAAAAGAAAGGAGAGATAAAAGTAAATATTGTGAGTAAGAATGACCTACTATAATTACTTTAGAATCTAGGGTAAATTATTGTTAGCACACAGAAGAAGAAAATGGAACAAAGATTACCCTAATTTTTCTATAAGAAAAGATAAATGTCATCACTGATAGTATACTATATTTGTTATATTAGTTACCCCTAGAGTTAAGTCAAGATTTATGGAGACAATGATTATAGATTTATTATCAAACCTTGTTTTAAACTATTCCTTGAGGACGGAATAGAAGGTTAATAATTACTTAATGGAGAAAGTAATTAGATTCAATCAATTTTTAAAGTATCCGTAATAATGAATTGGCCTTGATTATACTTTATGTCGTTAATTATTAGTTTTGTTGAGTGAATACAAAACACTTTAGCATTGATTTAAATAATTAAAGATTTTGTGGTTAAGAAAACTTCTGATAATTGGGTTACAATGAAAATGAACTGTATATGACTTACGAGTTCCTCGTCATTTAGGGAAGCTCTGGGAACGGCGGATGTGAGCCCTGCGTTGCGTTTTGTTGCTGCCATTGTCTGTAATAAAATCATTTTTAGTCAAAATCAATTAATTTTGAAGACAATCTTGGACATTTCTAGTATTATGACATAATTTACCGAAAACAACAAATAATCACTTATTATATAATATTTTTGTATTATAAGTAAAAACAAAGCAATGAATTATTGATAAAAAATGACGAATAAATACCTTTAAGACCTTTAATTGGATTCGCGATAAAAGAAAAGGAAATCAAAAGAAGTAAAAATGATTTTCATCTAATTTGTGAGCAATAATTGTCTTTAATGTCTCACCAATTCGCTCACTAATGGAATCGACTTCTTTCGTGGTCTTATGTCAGGCATTGCGTCGATTCCACTGAAGAATGGATTATCGCTAAACGACACCGAAGAGGAAGGATTTAAATTAAATAAATCCATTAAATATAAGAAAATTTGGGTAAAAGTATTAATTATTTAATTGAAATGTAATTGTTTTTAAGGATTACTCCATTTATTTATATGTAATACGCAATCGTTAGTAATATCCGGTTAAAACATTGAAATCACTAAAATTAAATTTAAGATATTTTGTACTAGAACACGTCTATTCTAAGTAAACTTTTTATTTTGCTTTAATTTGCATTCATTTTAAGTAAATATTTTAAAATTATTGAAAAATGATTATCAAATTTAATTAATATTTTGCTCTCAATTAAAGAGTATTTTATAAATTATATAAAAATTAAATTTAAAACAACAAAAAATTTTTTGTACTTTTTTTTGTTAAAATGGGGTAAAAATTCTTCTAATTAACAATAAAAAAAATCGATTTTAATTAAATTTAAATGTTTTCATAAATAACAAGATAATTCCTTTAAACATAGGTAGTTGTGCCGAAACAAATGAAAACTTACCCTCCTTTTGGCCATAAACTTTTTATACCGTCTCCACTTCCCTGTCGGGCACCGCTCTGTTATAGATTTCAGATTAAATTATTAAACAAAAAAAATCATTTAATAAATTAAAAAAAAATATTTTTTCAAATTTACTAAAAAAGAGATGAAATCTTCAAATCATTATTTTATTAAAAATACAACACTTTTTGGTTTTTTGATGATTTATACCAAATATTTTCCGCAATTTATACAAATAATACAATAATATAAATATCGATTTAGTAAAGGATGTAATTCTGTTGTTTAATCAAAAGTTATGACAAATTTGAAAGTAAGCAGGTTCATTATGCAAATTCAGAGAAAATACATTAGTGATCATAAATAATAGTTTTGTTGAATAATAATAGAGCATTTGATAGTCGACCTAGTTGCTTTAGAATTCTCGCATCGCTTGTATTCCGACAATTTAGCTCTTTATGAGTGCGAGAAAAGCAATAAATTATATGATTTGTGAGTAAAAGAAGAAATGCTTTTCCTGTCGGATGGTATCAAAAATTGAGTTTTACTGAAATAAAAACGTTTTGCAAATCATTTATTTTGAAGATTTTACGGAACAAATCAATGAATTCAGAGACGATTTTGACAACACTTTCAACTTCTTGTGTCTAAACTTTTTCAAAATCCTCTCAAACGACAATAAAATGAATTTTTCAAACATTTCTCAAATTTTGTCAAATATTAGTTCAATTGACTAACGATAAGCCATATATTGATTAAATTACATGAATTCTGTTAATAATATACACTAAAAGTTTCCAATTATTATAAGAAAACTCATCACTGATTAAACTCACAAAAGATTAAAAAATCAATAATTATTTCTAATTCTTTTTTTTTGTCAAATATTTATAAAATAAATGTTAAAATAAAGTATAAAATTTTGTGTTTTTAGTTAATCATTTGAACACAAATAAACGATTATTAACTTAATTAAAGTAAAACTAAATAAATAGGATTTAAGTTTATCCTAATATAAAAGGAATTCGTGTTTTAATTAAAACAATTTAAAAACTAAATCAGTTAATCAAATGATAATTTAGAAACAAAATGCAAATAATTTAGTGATCTTTTGAGTTAATTAAAGCATTTATTAAAACATTAGATTTGAGGAAATAGAAACGATGTAAACATTTTCAAATTACTAACAAATTGTTAAATAATACAAAAACCATTTCATTTTATTTAAAATATCAAATAAATGTAAATAGATAACTCTAAAATTAATATTTAAAAATCATTGAATTTCATGCCTTTTGAATATAATTGTGGAGTCATTTGACATAAAAAAATATTTGTGATAACTATTTAATGGTAATTAAACCTAAACTCAATGACTCAAATAAATCTCTGTTTTTGAGAGCACAGAATCACAAAAGCACCGATTCTTAGCTTATCATAATTATAATTAATTTATGCTAATCAAAGCAGAGAGTGGGAGAGAGAGAGA
>JAQIXI010000206.1:0-30370 GCA_034700165.1 Galumnidae sp. Gr-Ori-00277 | reverse complement strand
ATATAAGACTTTATTCTCGTCTTCTGATCAATAAGTCATTCATCAAAAGGTTTGAATCCGACATAATATGAGTGATATTTCGAACATTTATTCTGTTATCTTATCTTTGAAACTAATGTCGAATTTTTTTTTGCTTATATCAAACCCTGGGTTTTGATGACAATAAATGTTGAAAACGATGACAAAATCAGTCAAATTCTCGATAAAGATTTTACGCTCCCATACCTTCTCTTATATAAATGTCATTTTGGGCTCAGAATAACACAACAAATGCCAAAACTTTACAGATTCTAAAACTTTAGAGTCTCTAAAGTTTAGACAAAAATGTAATAAAATAAAACATTTGGTTTCTCTGTTCAAATTACAAATACAAGAAGAAGAAAAAAGTTGCAAGACACTAGACATTAATGCTAATTTTGCGACAAACGGAGCCAATCAAATAGGAATTGCAATTAAATCTAATAGATGCAAATAAAAATAGAAATAGAAACAGAAAATGGCCAATATTTAAGTGTATGTCTCACTAATTGCCACAATTGTCTCTTTGGCAGAGAATTGCCTCAATTCACACAAAAAGCACAAATGAATGCGAAACTCAAATCTAGAGTTATAGCCGACGAAAATCTCAAAACAAACACTAGAATTGGCTATAATTTAAATTAAGTTCATTATATTGTTTGCCATTAGATTCCAACGAAACAATATTTTATATAACATTAAAAGTTAGGCATAAAAGCGTTGAAAAGACACTCTTTTTTTATGTCTTCTCTCTCTTAGTCTTAGTTAATAACATTTGTTATTAATGAAGAAATTTATTCCACAGAAATATTTCTCATTAAAACTAAACTAAGACTTCACATAATTTCATGTTTTCTAATAAGAGAGGAAAGAATGAAGTCTTCATTACATAACAAAAAAAATATTAAAAATTCCGTTACTTTCCGTTATTCTGTGCGCTTCTAAAAAAAAGTAAATCTTAAGTCCTAAACATAAATCTAAAGCTTAGAGTTATTATAAATAATTATGTCGTTGAGTGAAGAAATGAAATGCTCTAATTTATGTCTGTGGAAAAGATCTTGCAAATAATACATTACACGTTATACACACTCTTTCATAAAGTATTTCAATTAAACATTTATAGAGAAAAATATATTACAAGAGATGAAGTGTTTTACTCATAATATAACCGCTTCTAATGAGAAAAATACTATTCTTTCCCTTTTTCTCTAAACGGGAAAAAAAGTAATACTATGGCTCTCAAAAGGAAAGACTGGAAAAGAATTCATTAACAGAATAACAATTGTATGAATTAATGAATTCAAAATGTATTTAATAATAGTATTCAATTGGGTCTCATATTATTATTTTTTTGAGGAGAGAGAGGGAGAGAGAGAGAGAGAGAGAGAGAGAGAGAGAGAGAGAGAGAGAGAGAGAGAGCGAGAGAGAGAGAACAAGAATTGTAATAAAGAAAAGAAATCGTTGATGTCTATGAATTAGTGCTTTTCTATGGTATCTGTTTATGGAAATTAAGCACAGAATGAATTGATTGAAGAAAAAGAGAAGACATAGAAAATGTTTGGATTTTTGTTGTTTGAATCAAATGAATGGCAATACGTTAATAGCTTTACGTGATATCAAACTTTTAATATTAATGGGATTTGTGATACACTACAAGAGTTTTGGAGGAAAAAATCATTTGTCATAATTAGTTTGATGTGATATCATTCGTTTCTTTTGATTACTCAGACCATAGTCTTCACTAAATCATAATATGTTTTTTTTATGGACTCTATTCAAGTGTTTGGAATCACTGCTGAGAATCAGTATTTGAGAGACAAAAAGCAATTGAGTTATCGCATCATTTGATCACTTTTTCAAAATAATATTTTTTGGCCTTAAATTCAATTATAAAGAGAAACACATTTTTTATTTACGGGAAGTCATCATTGGTTTTAAAGCCATTCCAAGAATATAATCATCTTTTGTTGGAAAAACTAATGATCGATGTTTTAGATCTCCTCATTAATTAGCAAAAAAAAAAAAGAGAACGACCATGATGACTGTCTAATCCGGGAACACTTTCTCAGAAAATCAATAAAATGATCTAAAAAAAGGGTCTGGAAAAAAATCCAACGAAACTTAATTGATTCGAAGCTTTTCTCGATTCAAATTAATTAAAAGCAATTCCTTTTCGCTCATTTAATACACTTTTCGAGTGTTTCCATCAAAAAAAGAGAACAGTTTTATGGTTTTTCCCCAAATTATTTCCTAATTTTAGTTCAAAACGATTGAACTCAATTTAAATTCATTTATATAAGAATTACTCGATTTTGATGAGAGAAGTGTCCCAAACATATGACGTGATTAGAGTTTAGAGTATTTAATAAACGTTAAGTACTTTTGAATGGAATTTAATTTAAATATTGATCATGCTAACTTAAACTTTATCATGTTCAGTTTTTTGTTTACTTTTAGTAGAAACTTTGCTAGAGCAAATATGCTTTTAACTTAAATTGAAGGCAATTTTATTAGAATTAAGGGAAAACCACTTTAAAAATATGATTTGTATTATCATTTAATAGAAGTAAAGTGTGCTAGATAAGTGCTCTACCAAATTGATTTTTCTTACAAATCATTTGAATTTTATGAGTAGAGCACAAGTATAGCACAGGTATAGCAAATGCTATCTCTAACTAAAAATTATAATCAATTATTAATAAACTGAACAAAAAGATTGAAGAAAACGAAGCAATGAATTAATGAAATACTAATATTAGTCGTGAATTGCGTGCTTTACTCGGGAAGAGTAGTGCGGACAGCATAAGGACTGGCCGAAAGGAAGGCCACATTCCTAAGGGAAATATAGAACCAATAAGAATGAAGAGATGAATCATTTTCTTAAAGGAATGAGTCTTGAAATCAACGAAATAAATAAAAACGAAGAAAATAAAGTCCAAAATAATAGGAGAAAAAAGAGTTAATTAATAAAAATCTTTTTGATATCTTTATGTTTGAAATGTCTTCAAATCTATATATAAGCCATTAATTCCTCAATTCATTCATTTCGTCACTTATTTTGGTCAGAATATTAGGTAATTCACGTGAAAAGAGATTAAGAGATAATTCAATGTTTCAATTTCCTAGTCTTTCATCAAAAGCAATATATCTGTGAAAACAAGTTCTGTCGCAAAGCTTATTCATTCAAAGAAATACCAAGATTAACTTTAAATTTTATAATCAAAATTATCTAGCTTATCTACGATCTCAAAATTTCATGCAAGAGTCAATTAATAGAATTTCCATTTTCAATGACAAAAAAATGCATTTATTGTCGAAATATTGGAATAATATTTTACCATGATAAAAAAAAAACTTTCAAATTAACAGCAAAATTAAGTGCCCAATAAACTCAATTGACACAGTTACATTTTCTTGCTTATTCCTTTAGTTAACCTTGGTAGTAAAAAAATAGCTTTTCTATGGAATCAATCGTCAAATTATTTAACGTTTTTTAATTAAAAAAAATTCATTTGAAATAAGACTAAGAATTGAATTCAATATAAAAATATTTTCAAAAATAATTTAATTAATATATTTGACGTCAATAAATTTAACAAGATCAATATTCAAGTGCTGAGTTTATTTCATTGGTTTAATCAAATAAAACGAAACCTCAAGAACAGAATAACCAGTTTCTCTTCTCCGGAGCAGTAGATCCGGATTCAAAAAAAATAATAATAATAATATATTCCAATCTTTTATATAATCTTTGGCTAAACTCCAGTTTTGATGAGTAGTCGAGAAAAAGTTAACTTAATTATTATATAAGGGATGATAAGAGCAAACAAATTACTTGACTCTCACTCAGTGACAGATTTTATTCAAATCTCATGCAATACTTTATTGAATTTGACGCTCAACGCAATATAAATATATACTTATTTTCCTAAGTATTAATTTTATAGAAAAAAATATATCCATTTATTAAACAAATGTTTGCATTTGATTCCTATTAAAGGCTCATAATCTTTGATTTTGTTTACTTATAACCAGTTAGCACTTTATCACATGAGCAAGATGGATCATTTTGCTCTTTACTAAATCAAATCCTCTTACTAACAATTTACTTGATGAAATAATGGCTGAGCTTAAGATAATTTGATTATTAAGTCAAAAAAAAAGTAAATAAACTCATTTTTCTAAACTCTTGGTCATTCCAATTATGAAATGGTTCTCATTATTTTGGATTTATACCAAACAGTGGTCTTAATTCAAGTGTCAATTCATATGATTGGAGTCAAACAAAAAAACAACTTAATTGTGATGAAAGTGATGGCCCAGTGATTGGGTCAGTGGGAGGTCTGACGGCATAACAAAAAGCTATTCATATCCGATGAGATTGAAATGTATTTCTTAATATACAAAACAAAAAATATGAAACACTCGTCAAAATCGATGGCATTTCCATAAAGGAGTAGTAATTTTAACCTATAGTTTACATTTGCATTAATGTAATCAAAAAATCATTTGTTATTTTGCTTTTTTCTATTGAATAAAATTCCTTTGAAGTTAAGGTCATTTTTTAAAAAGAAGCCAAAACTGGAGACTCTATGCCTCAACATTGAGGGTAAAACTACTCTTTTGTTTATGCCTTTTCTTTTTGTTTTTCCCTTATTCTGAGTTAAATTTATGTCAAAACAAACAATACTTGAATTCAATTTAATTTGTTTGATACGAATATATTGATATTCTTTGTCTTATTCTAAGTCTAATGCATACAAAAAAATTCAATAGAATTTCACTTTTCCTGAACCAAATTCAGTGCTCGTTCTGTGCCCTCACAACGGAGGAGAAAGTCTTTCCTCCAAATCTCAAGTGTCTCTAAATAAAACACTCAGAGCTAAGAGAAAAAACTGAAATATTATTATTTAGAAGAATAAGAGAAGAAAAACAGATAAAAAGGTCTAAATCTATAATATTGAGTGAATTGAGACGAATATATTTGAAAAATTCCTTTTACTTTACTAACAGACAAATAACCTTTTTTTTTGCCTGACTTTAATATAAACATATCACCTAGGAATATGTTAGTGAATATTTTGGTCATTTACAGACTTTTTTTTCGTATAAAATTCTCGCAAAATTAAATCTGATATTTTATTTAAATTTGATCTTGTTATTTTCAATTCTATGGTGAAATTCACTGGAAAATGTGTTTCGCCTTTTTTGTTGGAAAAATTTCTAAGAAATAACTATTTTCTTAAAATGAAATTCTTTTCATCTTTGAGTCGATTTTCAATGAGAATAGACTGCAATCGAATTGAAGAATCAGGACATTAGAACAGCCGTCCATTAAATTGTGTCTCCCATTTCAATAGGGCTTTGTGGACATCACAAACCTGGGGATAATGTCGGAGTAGTTTACAATATACTACAAAACCTAATGTTATTTTTTTCGGTTCAGATCTTAAGCACATCTGTTCTTTCATATATAACAGAATATTGGGTTTTTTTTGGACTTGATTTTGCAAGCTAATATAAGACCCAATAAGAGATTATAATAACTATGACTAATAAAACTGTTGTCTGAACCCTAACTCTAATTTATTCTCAATTATTAGTAATATTACTTCAAATGGAAGACAAAATGAAATGCATTTGACTTCAAATTTAGACCCAATTTTTGTTACCAATGAAAGTCAAATTTATATCATTTAACGATGGAAACTGTTTTATCCAGGGATGGTTAAAGGTCTCGATCCCAAGGGGGAGGGTGTACCCCTTCCTAGAGCAAAAAATCTCGACGGACCTAGTGCTTATCCATAGACGCTAAAGGTTCAAAACCCAAGGGGGTATTTTGCTAATTTTGCTCTCCAAAAGGGGTATTCAGGAATACCCAAATAAGGTCCAAAGAATACCCCCTTTGGCCATCCCTGGTTTTATCTAAAGTCAGTGTCAGGTCTATTAATACTTCAATTTAGTGTTCACTATAGAAATGTTGAAACTTTACTATTCGTGTAAAATATAGTGTATTAGAAAAAAAACAGAATTTATTTTTATTTAGAGTTAATTTAAACGTCTCTTTCCTTTTTAAAATAGTTTTACTCTCAAGCTCATTATTTTCAGGTCTGGGCTATAAAAAAGAAAGGGCTCGACTATAAGTTAATGTGATGTGAGTTTTAACTATTTTATGTGACATAACTTATAATATTGTAGTTCAACAATAAGTATTGCTTTTACTCCGTTTCTCCACTGATTCCTAGTCTTTAAATGTTTACATCCAGTGATTTATAGAAACAAATATTCATTAAAGAGGACTATATTTTTCTACTTCACTAAAAGGTTTAGTTTCCCAAATCGTTTTCCAGTCTTTAAGGGAAGAAAATTGTCTTTAATTCAAGTATCCATTTATTTAAGAATCAATTCTTTTTTTTTGCATTTTCAAGGGATCTATTCTTGCAAAGAATTTCTATTATTTTGAAAATCTAATTAAAGGCAACTTTTGTTTGAAATAATTGTTTCACTAATATTTGTCATAAAACTTGTTTCTCATTGTTAACTAATATCGTGTGGAGAAAATCCTCAGCTTTTCATTCATTTTTCATCTCTTTTTTTGTTTTGTCGTTTTGTTGACATTCAAAACGTAAGGTATGTTTTCAATCCCATTGATATATATCATCTATGAACTTTATTTATATATCTATTGAATTATATTAACATATTTTTAAAATTTGATGCCAAATGTCTTTTTATTCTTATTTTCCTTTTTCTCTACATTCGAGTAAAAGCCATAGGAATTTAAAATCACTTTTTCAGTAGCTTTTGTGTGACAGATGTGGACATATGTCTCGATTTCATCCAAAAAAAAAATTTATTGAAGAAAAAGTCAAAAAATAAATCTATAAAATTGAATAATTGAAGTAAAATTGATTTATATTTTCTAATATATTATTTCTAAGAATATATTATTTTAGTCAACAATTTATAACTCAATTATATATTATTAATATTTATTATTATTAATATTTTCTTAAAACATAAATAAAAGGCAAAAAACAGTGCAGAGAAGAAATCAGTGAAGAAAATCAACGAATAAATTATCCCCTCATCTAATGAAAAGACATAACAATAAAAAGCCTATCGTTATAGCCTTATGTCTGGCGCTTCGTTGCCATCAAATATATGGATATATTGGATGTCACGAACGAAGAGTCGATAAATTCTAAAACCTCTTCTAATTAATCATTGCTTTTTGAAAAGAGAAGAATAGTTTTATATAACGTCTTAAAAGTGATATAGACTTTTGTCTTCTTAAAAGAGAGAGAGAGAAAAGAGTATTCAATGATTTATAACAGATATTCACCAAAAACTATACTTTCCATCGGAATAATAATTCAAATTCAAAGACTAGAGCTTTAAAAAGGAGTGAAAAAGAGAAAACAATACTTTATTTCACTGTATTTTTCAATCGATTGATTCCCTTAAAAATCTTTTCTATTTAATGAATGACTCGAAACGAATGTATTTTATAGCAATTCATTTGTCGCTTTACTTACAAAAATCTCTTCCAAAATAAGAGCCCAAATAACAGATATTTAAAAAATAAAATATTTCTTCACTGAAGAAATGCGTTTCCGTTTCACTGAGTTTTATATAAGTTATTGGAAAATATCCGACAGTCATATCAATGTTAAGGGATGTGTATATAGTATTATAAGGATTTGACGCTTCAAATACATTGATTGGCTTGAGTTGAGTGCACAGAATAACTGCAAATGTGATGGATAGACATTAATTTGCCCGATATGTCAATCGATAATTATTTCAAATCGATAACTATCGCCATAAAAAAAAGTATTGACATAAAAGTATCGTTAAGTTTTGTTAAGTGCTATCATTTGTTCCTCCGTTTGATAATATCATCGCATTTACCAGTAATTAATCTTAGTATTCATTCATTTTAATCTTGCTTCTCTCACCAAAAGTTTATCAATTTATCATTCATTACGTCTTTGTTTTTAAGGAAATGTGTCATAGTTTTGACGTTCCTTTCCTTTCAAAATTATCTTTTATTTGAGCAAATTAAACAAGATTATTTATTTTACCTGCTCTTTTTCTTGATTGATAACGTTAGCTTGATAACTTAATTTTATATTAAAAACAAATAATATCAACAAAAGTTACACTTTTTTGTGGTTTTTTGATGAAAAGGAAAATTTTTATAATAAGAAATAAATTTCAGGAAATTCTCTTTCCATATAAACCTTCGCTTCAATTACTCTAAATTTAATAAAACTTTTGGAGCTCTCCTTTAAAAAACAGTCATTAAATTAGAAAATTATTTGCCTTTTAGTCCTAAAACGGAGATATATTTGTTAGCAAAAAGTAAAGGAAGACTTTGAGAGGAAAAAAATAAATAAAAGTCAAAAGAAAAGCAATTTATCGAAGAAAATGATTTTTCTTTTCCTCTTTGGTTTTCTCTACTCTTTTCAGAAATATTTCCTTCTTTTTGGTTGAGTTTAGTTTTGTCTAACAGTTAAACAGTCAGTAATTTACTAATAGTAATGATTATATCACTTAAACCCATAGAATGTTAGAAGAAAAAAGTAAAGGCACTGCTTTCCGATCAGAATAAGAGATACCAATTGATAAAACACATGATAGACGACAAACGTTTAATTACGATCAGAAATGAGCAAAAATATTGCCAACAATTGCCTTAGTATTGGCCTTGCTCAAACTGATAAAACTGCACAGGGAAGAAGACTCTGTGCAGTTTGCGATCCCTTTGATTGATAACATGATTGTTGGCGAACGCAAAAAACTACTTAAGTCGAAACGGGAGACACCGAACAAAAAACAATGGATGACGAGAAAGGCATTGAATATAAGAGAGGCAAAGAAGAGGCGCACAGAATAGGTTTTAGAATCAGTGGAAGGCAAAGGAAGAAAAAAACTAAATCAAATTCACAGAAACACTTTAATGCATTAAACATTGGGTTTTTCTCACAACTGTAACAATCATTCAATACTTTTCGTCCGATTGTTTTTTAAGACTTTCTTTTGTTTTTATGTTTTGTTTTTTTCTTTTGCTTTTCGTTTGGAATTCAATTTCAAATGTTTTTTTAGATTTTATTTGAAGTCTTTTTTGTTGTGTTGACTCGAATAAGAGTTGAGACGTTTTTTTTGCAATTTTATTAAAGCAAAAAACTAAACATTTATTGCAATGATTTATGATTTTTAGCTCAATTGGAAAATTCAATTTGTAGTCTGACTTTCAATTGATTTATCAATAATTATAAAATGCTTTCTTTGTTTTGTTTAATCATTTGTTTCTCTTTTTTTTTGGCGATAAAAGCATTGCCTTAACCTTTAAAAGGATATATGATTTATATTTTCATCTAGAACATTTTCTATAATAAATGGGTTAACTTTGAAGTTCTGTTCGACGAATAAAAACAAAAAACTATTCAATGATTTAAATTCTGAAGAGATTCTACGGAAAAGCAAAGAAAGGCATAAAAAACTATATATATATATATAATAGAAAAGCGAAACTAAAGTATTAAAACAAAAGGAAAGTTTGATGTCGTGCAGAGTTCAGACAAAAGTTAAATTATGTTTCCTCTCTTTAGGCCAAACACCAGTCTTTTGGTTTGATATATCCTTTCATCTTTTCGTGAGATTTTCACCAAAAATTTCTTATAAAACAACAAAAATAATAATCTGAGGGCTTATCAGTCGCTACACATTTTGAGAACAATATTTAGAGAAAGCCCTCCGAAAACCGCTTCTTTTCAAAGGAAATAAATTTTACTAAACATAAAAAACAAACAAAGAGTTGAGTAAACACTGAATTAATTCAACAAAATGTTTGTTTTGCCTTATTTTTTGTGGTGAACTCATTTCAAAAAATATCCTAGCACAAAAAGAAAAGTTTAACATTGAAATTAGTATAAAAAAAATGCTCTGAGTAATTGAGTTCTCATTAATCTACTCTTGGATGTTGTATAAGAGATATGCTGTTTCATACAGTTTGCCTCTACTACCCAACTGACCAATTCATTACTAGCGTTCGTGTAATAAATGAACTTTTTCTCCCTTTCCCTTGACTTCAATCAATTTATATCATAATATCGTTTTCTTTCAAAAAGGATATAAAAATCAATCAAATCATAAGTTGTTATAATTATATTTATTTGTCTTTTCTATTGGTTTCTATAATTTCAATACAAAAAAGAAACACTCATTTTATGTTGAAATGCAGTCAAATGATTGCTATTAGTCTGAACTCAATTTAAGGAAACACATCAGGGAATCAACTAAACGATGAAATCCTATTAATGTTTTAAGAAAACTACTCAATCGTAGACATCATATCTTGGAATTGGATTTAAAACTAGGATATATTATAAACTATATAAATTTTCAGTCCTAAATTAATACTTGATGAGTTTTATGGACGTGATCGAAATAAATAACACACCATATAATAGTGTTCTGTGCAACTTATTCTGTGCACTTTTTAACATTTTATAAAATTTGCACAAAATTTCGCTAAATTTTTAGCACAAATTGTTTTAAAACTATTACTACAGTTTTACTCACTTTAAATTGTATTAAAAACGGAAGACATTCTAAAAGTGTTATTCTGTGTTATATATCGTGAGTGCATTTCTCACATGATTTATAATCAGAGACCAAGATTCAATTCTCAACGCTTTAGTTGTTTATGTCATACGATTTCGAAAATTATTTTGTCATAAATAAAACTATGAGACAAAAGTAAAGGGAAAGGGAAAGGGAGAGGAGAGCACTGCCAACAGCCTCTCATATACAGTTAGACCTCCCTTTCCTTGTTTTTGGTCGGCTTTAGAAATATAAATAGCTTTTTAGTGAATTGTGGCTCAAAATTAATCCATGGCCTCACTTAAGCACTTGAAGTCTGTTTGTGCTGAGCAATTGTGCTGAGTCTGTTTGAGTCAACACTTTGGGTCAATTAACTGAATTTTGACAACTAATTCACTTTTAATGCCTAATATATCGACAGACAATTTGTGATAATGTTTTTGTGTTTGCGATTCGACTTAAGTCACTCTTTCAGAGAATTATATATCAAATATACATCAGAATTGTCTTAAGTCTTATCCGATTTGTATTTCCTCTTATTTTTCTCCTTTCAATTGGTTTTTAACGAAAACTACATTTTTTTAGCTCAAAGTTCTTAACCGAAAACCTTATAATCATTTTTTTCTCTTAATTTTCACTCTTCGATGAATTTTCATTTTTGATTTATGCCAACAAAACACAAAATATGAGTTCCTTTTCATATCTCTAACAAAAAAAAAGTGAAAAACAAGACTCAGTTCTTCGACTGGTTTTCAATTTAAAAAATGATACGACTCTCATATAATTGAAAATATTTCTGTTGGAAAATAATTCTCAATCATTAGGACTTTTCAGAGCACAGCACACAAGTAGTCCTATCAGCGAAACAGTTAAGAAATATGTGACGACAGATAAGATCGGATACAAATGTTTTGTCTTCTTTTATTCAGTGCTGAGAATCGCTTCGATCAGCACAGTTTGGCTCAACTCAGTTACCCAATAGAAAAGAACTCACACTGGGAGGTATAACTAAACCTGTGTTCGTATAAAAACAGTAACTTACCCAAGAATAACACCACTTTCAACAAATACTTTGTCGCTTCAAATCGAAAAATTTCCCAAAAATTTACTGAAAATTTGAAGTAAAAGAATTTTTACGCCACTCTTTTAAAACAGAACTGAGCCCTGAGATAGTGATAAGAGAGAAAATTGAGTCAAACAATATAAACAGCGCTCACATAAGTTACTATTGCTTTAAAGAAGTCATTTAACAGGAACTTAAACTGTCCTCTGAGACGAATATCACTTTTAGGACACCATTAGATATATTTGGGTCATCGAAATATAACGAAGATTTTGCCAAAAACTCTATTTTTATGGCTTTTCAGTAACTTTCTTTGAAATATTCTCTCTCTCCCCCTCTCCTTACTCTCCAATTCTCTCTCTCTCTCTCTCTCTCTCTCTCTCTCTCTCTCTCTCTCCCTCTCCCTCTCCTATTCTCTCTCTAATTCTCCCTCTCCTCCCTCTCCAATTCTCTCGATTTCTTTTATTTTTGACGATAAAACTAATTATAAATTTTGTTTGTTTTCATTGTTGAGTAATTAATTAAAAGTCCAATCATTTACTATTTATGTCTCATTAGGTTTGGAATTGAGAGTAAGTTTTAAACAAAAAGTTTTATTTCGTTTGACTTAAGTTCCGATTTTTAATTCCGAAATAATTAATTGAAATAAAATCAATAAAAGAGAGAAAAATATAACCAGTGAAGTAAAACAGAAATATGATCTTGTTAAATTCAAATGCAATACCATAAAATTGACCTCATCTATGCTAAGATATCATTTGAGTCGCACCAGTCGTATGTCATTAAATGTGTTTCACATGAATTGCGATTTTTTTTGTCTGATATAAACTATGATTTTGTTATAGACTTTTGGCTAAAATAAGAAAAAAATTGTTTGAATATAAGAAACGAAAATTGAATTTGAATTTTGTTTTTCTTGTTCTCCAGTTTTATATATATATATCCGAAGTTAGTTAAACGTTATGTGAGACAAGTGTCAGGTGCGATGAAGAGCACATACACTAACGTAATAATTCTGTGCATAAAATTTAAGACATGAAGACAGAGAGACACTACTCTTTGCAGGCATTGAACAGATAATTCAGTTTTGAGGCCAAACACACGATATATATATGAAGGAAACGCATAAAACACTGCTTAATGTTTAAACGACTGACTCTCCCAGTCGTCAAACAATAATCAATGAAACAAATGGTTTTCAGGAAAGAGATTTAAAAATTGATTTCCTTTTCTCTCCACTCATATCTACTCTTCTCTTATAATATCCTTTGAGATGAGAAAAAATGTTTCATTTTTCGTCTTATATTATATTTTTTGTTCACTTTTTTCATCGCAAGAAATATATAAAAAGAGGAGAAATAAAAAGAATACTATTTATTAGTTTTAACTTCATTGCAATGAATAACTTAATCTGAACCTAATCTAAAAATTCTTCATTTTCAGCGAGGAATTGATTTTTCGTTCACTTTTAACACTGAACTGAAAGAAAATAATTATATTTTCTATTCATTCTATTCTAGTCATCAAAAAAAAAATAATTCAAATTCTGAGAGTATTTTCAATATATTATTAATATTTTTTCTAAGATATTCTTTGTTATAAAAGAATCCGAATACTTTTAGCCATACATTATATTAAATATTAAACGATTGATGTAAAAAAAGAGAGAATTTCTCTTTTCAAGAAACTTGCCCTAGGTTATACTAAATTCTAAATTATTTGAATAAAAGAATAGATAATAAAATTTAATGTTTGGCTAATTTTATTCATCACAATGTAATCACTAGACTGAATGTACTCTAGCAAATTAGCTCTAGCATCATCACCGCTTTTAAAGCGATGTCAACTTTTAATTTAACATGGTGAAAAAAGCAATACCTCACTTTTGTGATATCAAAACAAATTGTTTTGTATGTGTTGTGTCTAATAAGAGAGCACTTCTCCTATTCTTAATTCCAAGACATGGAAAGGGATGTGTTTTGGAAAAACATTTAATCATTTATACATTCATTTATATTTGATATAAGACTTGAAATCAAGTCAATAGTCAATAGTATTAGTCTTTTGATTGAAGCGTTGGCCGAACCAAACATTTAATAATAAGTGTTATTAAAGTAAAGCCATTATAGAGTGGAAGCAAAAAACTCTTGTAATGTGTGTAAGTGTTGTGTTGTGTCAATCCTAGTGAACAAAATATCAATCATCCGACACATAACTAGTAGTCCAGTAATGGTTATTGTATGAGAAGTACAGACATAAATCACTGGACTATTATTTTACAATAAAAATTGTATTAAGTTTTTAGTCGCGAACAACAAAAATATGTCTTTCACTGTAAAACCCATTTTGCTCTGCAGTGAAGTCAACCAATAATACGATAAATTCTTCAACGAAAAAAAAATATTACTTTTGATATATTAACTAGAACATTCAAAGCCAAAAATGAAAAATTTCCGCTCAGAATTCACGACATACTTATAAAGAATATTTAATAATAAAAAAAAATAAAACCTAAAAACTCAAGAAATCTCTTAATTTGAGCCAAAGAATGTTATTAAATGATGAAGAAGAAAAAAAAATGGAAGGCATAGGAGAAGAGAAGAGAAGAGCCAAGAATTTTATTGAAAAATATTTTTTATTTTTCATTACGAAAACTATGCATTTCTTTATTATTATTATATACTTTATATGGAAAACAAAATAAAAGCCGTTGTAATGAAAATTGATTTCTCTCTGTTTGACAAATACATTATTGGATCGGATTTCTGGCTCTCTATGACATGACTCCGACATTGCGAAGACAAACTGCAAATGACAACACCAATGAATATGGATTGACTTACTCTAAATCATATATTAAATTAGAACTCTATCCCAACCATTTATAAGCAATAAGTGGATCACAATTTTAGTGAACACTCTTTTCATAAATCCAGTGTTTAATGAGAAAAATGAGAGAAAAAAAACTTCAAATACTCTGTTTTTTTTTGCGCCCAAATATTCACTATTAATAACGATTAATAAATTAATGTTTTCGACGAAAGGCTAACGAAAGTCATTAGTGAATGAAAGTTTGGGCTCAAAAAAACATTTGTAAGCAATAGAAGGGGAGTCTATTCAAAGCCAATGAGAGCCACTTTTTTTTACTGACAAAAAAAAACTGTTAATCAGAAAAATTTCAGCTAAAATTCACTTCTCTTACGACAAGTAATGACTGAATATTTGATATAATGTTTGGCACAGATTTAGGCCAAACAAGAAAAAGAAGAAGTGGCAACTGATCAATAGTGGGGGTTGTCATGTATAGCGGCATTGACATAATGATTATGTTATTAATTTGTACTAGCATTTTATTTTCTCATTATCAAAATGCTGGCTAATTGGCCGATAGAGACGTATAAATAGCGAGAACTCCGGCAGGACTTGACTCGAAGGCATCAATTGATCGCTTTAACAGATGGCAAACACTATTGTTAAGGAAGGGGTCTGACTATATCTAAAGCTAACACTGATATTCATAAGGGATTCCATTCCTAAGATTTGCACAAATCTGTTGAGAACTGGAAAAAAAAGTGTAGAAAAGTAAAAGAGAGAGAAAAATAGTGAAACAAAAAGAGAATCTAAAAACAATCAGAAAGTATTCAAGTTTTCCAATCCGTTTGTCTCATAGAATCCCAAAAAACTATATAATCCTATAATCATTATCTATGACTTTCCCTCAAAATATGGTGTATTTCATCTTTTAGTTTAGTTCCACTATTTTTTCCGGTATAAAACAAACTATTTTCTGATTAAATCGATATATTCTGTGCCCAAAAAAATAGCTATTATTTTAAATCTAAACTCTGATCCCAAAACCAAATTTATGGTTATATCGTAAACTTGAAAATCAAACCCACTTTTCATAAGGTATGCCTTCATCTTATATGACCATTGAATCAAACAAAATATTTGTGTAACATCTGTGAGCCGATAACGACTTACACAACATAGATATACAGCTCTCAAGTAGACACGAGCGCACAGGGGCTTACATGTGCTGTTCATGTAATGCACATGAATTTCGATCGAATCATAAACTACTTTATTCTGTGATTTGGACCACTATTACCACCAAAAAGGGAACTGTTTTTTGATTCACTGTTTTTTTCTTTTCTCTACTAAAGATTAAGATCTTATCAATTATTAATAAAGAGATTACAACTATTAAAGTACCACAACTCAAATGAATAAATCATTTCCGATTACTTTTCATCTTTTATTTTAAGTCAACTAAAAATTGAATTTCATTTTTAAAATATATATTAAATTCTATTCTTTTTAATAAAAAAATACTAAAATTGTATTAATTTTATCGAAAAAGAAAAAGATATCAAAAATAATAATTTCATTAAATATTTGGAGAAATTTATTCATATTTTTTTTGCCTCAAAACCCAGACTTTTAATAATCTAAACGATTAGCACAAGTATGGAAACGGTGTACTTTTAGTATTGATTTTTATCTAAACTACTCATCAGTTGTTATATAATATTCGTATTTTTGAAAGAATATTATAGTCTTTTACTCTCTTTAACTCCATTTGAATACCGACTCTAAGCTTTATATTAAACATCATTAAAATGAGCCAAAAGTATATAAAAAATGAGTGGAATATTATTTATGATTTAAAAGTCGTATTCGGTTTGGAATTATTCCCCGAAAAAGAGCATAAAATACAGAAAAATATTTCTATAGATTTATATAAGAATAAAATGCGAAATAAAATAAACTTAAATGTAAAGAATGAATGCATTGAAAAGAATGAGTTATATAATTAAGTATTGTATTCAAAGTCATTAGTAAAGTTGGCGGTAGTGGTGGCTGTGGCCTCAGATCCTAATAATACATAATGGCTTAGGAACTGACTGTAAAAATCTATTTATTCTTTGTATTCTGTGCGCTGAGAAATGTTTGATCCAAATGCCAATAAGTTTTCAGAATGTATTGTATAGAACTGCGAGTCTTATAAGAGATAATAGGACTGAAAGCCCACGAATTTTTGCTATACTATCGAAAATAGTGGTAAAAGCAAAATAGAATTACATTATTTACAGACAAACAGCCAATGATAAGACAAGTCATAAGAGTTGCATCAAAAATATAAGGCATACGAATGTAGACTATCGGCAGAGCACTGATCAAAGTTAGTCTCAATACTCCAAACTCTTCTGTTTTCACGATTTCCACTCTTTTTGGTCTTCACTTCGCTCACAGAAAAAGAGCAACAAATCAATAACAACAACACAATATTCCTCCGCTTTGACTAACACTCTGTTTGTCTACCATTTCTATTATATCTCATTATAGTTGAGTTTATCTCATTTAAATCCAATGGTGTGCTCAACATCTGAAAGAAGCAAAAAAAAAGTGGCTGTTCTTCCTTTGATCTCAAATTTTAGCCATACTTTCCATTATAGGCTAAATTGGCTCCAAAGAAGTCACAAGATTAATGTCAATTAATTTATACAAGCAAGAATAAAGATGGATTATACTAGTAAAAATGATTTATGTAGTCTATTAACAAAAAAAAATATCTTTGAATCTCAGAATAAAATATTTGATATACTCTTAACTTCTAGAAGAAAAAAGACCAAGAGATCAATGAATAGTTTCTTTTTATTTTAAATTACAATTTCATAGAATAGATTTCCAGAATTGTCTCCAATATATTGGAAATTATGGTTTAGAGGAGAATATATTCCTCTCAATATATTGACAAACGTTGAGCACAGAATAAATTGTAGTTTAGTTTCTTAAGTTTAAAGAGAAAAAACTTTTCTCTTTCCCCCAACTCTTCTGAAAATAAAAAACCATTTCTGAAGTCTTTTCATTCGTGAATGAAAACTATTCTCAAGTGAACCGTTGGTCCCATAAGATATCATTTCTATATATATTGCACTGAATTAAAGTTTACAATAGTTATATCGGAGACACAATTTTTAAATAACAATAACAGGAGAAGGAGTGGAGGACTCTCTCCATCACACAGTCTGTATCGCTATTCACACCTGGAGTCACACTTTTAGATAAAAAAAACAAATTAATATTTCAGAAAAGTTGATCACATTTTTAGATATGAAAAACACATAATAACTGAATCTCAAGAAATGTAACAAAAATGTGTGAAAAAAAGGTTATTATTATTTACTCCTTTCCTTTCATTCAATTGTTTACAAAACCATTCATTCGACTCAACAAAAGATAAGCATTAGTTCTCATCAAATGATGATAAATGTCGAGGAAATAAACCATAGAAACCATTGAAATGAATTCTTTGATTTTTGTCTCAATATTTTCAAATACCAAATATTTGCTATCTCAATTGAAACTTGCTCCATTCTTTACCAATTATATTGTATTAAGCAATTTATCTTGGTAGAGATAAGAAAAAAGAGCAAAGTAAAGATAGAAAAGTCAAAAGCAATGATCAAAATATATTTTATTGACTTTACTTGGTAATAAATAGCACACCAACACCATTAAGCTGACCCTGGATTTGATTGGAATGATATTAATGAAAAAGTGTATGGAATCCCAAATGCATTCATATCCTATACTATGATTCAATTAATTAAAAGGCCTGACTCTTGCGATCCCGTTTGAGATCAACTAATTCTGATCCAAATATAAGTTAACTCATTAGTTGTTATCAATTTATGTTAGACTTTAGTTCAAAATTGATGGATAGTATAACCGATAAAACTTATAAATCATTTTTTTCTCCTTCTCTCAGAACTTCTTATTTAATACTTTACTTACTTTTATAGTTGAAAATAGGCTTTACTTTTCTTAACCCTCTATTCAAACATTATATACAACTTATATATATAACTTATATATTATTATTCTTTATATATCCATAAATAATGAAATCAATATAAGATTAAATTACTTCTGACCTTCTATTCTATCATAAGGTTTTCTACCATTATATTAATCACATATGAACAAGATTATTTCCATATGAAAGTTTTTTTTCTTTTCTTTATCAGTTTTATGGAGAGTTTTAGATGGTTTGCACAACATATTTTCCTTGAATATAATGCAATATAATTTTTATGTTATCTATTTTTCTTTTGAGTACCCCTTTTGACCCCCACTGACCGCCACTACTCTTAAAAAAAGGAATCATAAGAAAGATTTTTGTAGTAAAAAAAAGTAAAAACTCTCCACTTTTCTCATATAAATGACAATTTCAATAAAAGCTAAGTTCAAAGTGAACGCTCACTTAAACCTGTATAAAGTCCTGGAAAAGTCTATGGGTTATGAATATTTCATATTTCCTTTATTTTGATTTTTTATACAAACAATTTTTTTCGTAAAATTTTTGGAATTTTTTTTAAATCCATAACTGAAATATGTTTTGAAGGAAAAGATGACGAATCAGATATTATGAAGAAGAAAAAAAATCTAATGGTTTGTTTCAACCGAAACTGAGCTCAGCCTCAGCTCAGTAGAGAAAGAGTCAAACAATTGATTCAAACAATTTTTCTATTAAATACAAGAAAAGGCGTCTCACTGTCGGTCCCAAACGCTTCAATAATGTTGGAAATGAAGTGAAAACATTCCTCTCATCACTAGATTTAGATATTGTCCTCAACAGTGAATGGCTATACTTAAGTATAGTATACTAAGAATCCATTCCTTCCCACTCTTTTCCCTCTAAAAAGATTTCTCATTAAAACTTATTCTTAAATTACATAAAACTTTATTTCACGCAATTAATTGTCTTTTAGACTAAAATGAAATATGAATTTCTCTCAAAATAGTGGCTCTTATTCTAACCTTCGACTCTTGACTAACACTGGGAACAGCTCTTATATGAGAAAATCCATATCTATTTTCAATTTGACACAAATATTTTCATTCAATTTATTATATAATAAATACAAATGAGTTCTAAAAAAAAGAGAGCAAATGATTACTTCGTTTATCAAAATATTGATTTTGTCGTCAATTAACCAAAAATCTATCGAAAAGACATTAAAATATGTGTTTTATTTCAAAGGAAAAGACAAAAAAAAATCCAAATCAAACAAAGAGTGAAAATTGAATTCTAGTTGAAATCACTATTAGTTATAATAAATTATTATAATATATTTTTTCGCCACAAAATTCTTTGCTTTGGATCTCATTATGAAAAGTGAATGAAAAGAGAAATTGATTTTTCGTCTCAAACAATGTTCATAATTCAGTCTACACTTTAGGTATTATTTATTAAAGTGAAGAGAGAAAAAAAAGTTGGCCATCACTCAGTCATGACTAACATCTTTCATAGCTTTCCTGTTGATTATTCACTCGGCATTCAAATAGGGAGTCATGTCTTGGAGTTCTCACTTCGTTGGCTAACAAATAATAAACTACTCTTTTCTTTTTTGTTGGTCACAAACAAAAGAGGAAAATCTTCTACTGATGGTAACGGTTGGCAAACACTCACCAAATAAAGAGATTTAAACCATTTAAAACTTTTATATTCAAGAAGTGTAGGACAAGAACTCAATTCATTTATTTAAGGCTTGAATTTCATAAAATATTTGTTCGAAAATATATAAATCTTTTCAATAAAAAAAAAGTGTTAATAAAATATAAGAGAATTCAACCAAAAAAAAAAAGTGAAAATCAAAACAAAAATCTTATCCTAAGTTTAGTTCAAGAATTATATCTCAAAATTTAAGTTTAATTTTAATTCAACCGATTAGTAATCATTTTAAATAAATTCAGCTTGATGATTTTAAAGAATATTCAAGTACTTTATCTTTTTATTTCTAAAAGAAAATTATATTTTTTCCCCAAAAAAAAGTACTTTAAATGAAAACATCAAAAGGACTGACAAATGAAATCCAAAATTAATGAGAATAAGAATAGGAATAAAAAACAAATTTATCTTTCAGTCGGTTTTTTACTGTCGATCAGAATAAAAAAAGACCAAGAATTAAACGAAACATTCTTTATATTTTTTGAAGGAAACGTAGAAAAAACAAATTTATCCAAAAAAGAAAAAAACAGTTATAAGTTATATGAAAATATTATTTCCGTTTCAGTCAAATGTTTCATATGATTGTCAAATGATTTTTCTTCTGCACTGACTTTGAATGTGAAAAAAGGGAACCAAAAAATAGACCCAAAAAAATAAGAAGAAATACTCTTTTTTTTCTCTTCTCCTCAAATGTTGTGATCAAAAGGAATGCATTGAATTGCTATTAATGTTGAAAACATTTATTCTGTGCAATATTTCACTGTCTGCGGAATGTGTAACACATCGCAAAAACATATCACTTCAATCCAATCCATGTCTTCGAAGAGGCATTAGTTGTAAAATGCATTAAAAGATTTTTTCCTTATTTTTTTCACTACTCTTTCTTTAAACACTTGATATCAAACAATAATTTTTGCTCAGCTTTTAGTTCGTCGACAATAAATTATCGACAATTTCTTTCCTCTTAAGTCTAACCTTTTCTTTTGTTTTTTAAAAATGGGTTTCAAATAAAAATCCGGGGATATTGACAAGAATACTTTCCTGTAGATAACTATAACACTTGAACTTGTGTATTCTAAATTAAAAATAAGCTTGCCACTTTAGATTTAATTATAGATGAGTGTAAAAAACTAATTCAATAATCTTAAGATCTAAAGATTAAGTTAAATTCTTAATTTAACAAGTTCCTTTTGCAATTATACTTGTATTTAACTTTTAATATTTATAAGAGTATTTGTTTTGCATTTTTATTAATTAATTACTTCACAATAATATTGATATAAAGAGTTTAGTTTCTAAAGTATTTGAAACAAAATTTTAATTAAAGCAAAAAAACGGCCAAAATTTTTAATTTAATCACAAATTCGTTGCATTACTTATGAAAGTAATTGTGGAAACACTTTAATTAAATTCATATTTCAGACAAAATTCTTGGCAAAAATCCATTCGGTATAAACATTAGAGAATGTTTTTTAATAAAGGGTTGCCTTCAGTGCAATACCACTTGTAATTCATAAAGAGTTGCATACAATGATCTCTGGGATGAAAATTCATTTTATACTTGTCTTAACACTTAATTATCTAACAGTAGAGCGAAATAAATAGTAGATATCAGACAATGCTTTTATGTGTAACGAGTGGGGAGTTGTCAATCACATGAGTGCTTCACTTACAGCCCAAAACATATTCTGTGCTCCAATATATGTCTCAAAAGAATAATACAGAATATTATTTACATTAAACTCGAGTTACGACGAATAAAAAAATTTATTCTCTAATAATAAAAGATGGCTTTCTCTTTGAAGTTGAGCTTGGTATAAATTACGATTAGTTCATTGACCAAATGATTAAATCTCAAAGCACCTTGCTATTAATAGTTTAGAAGTAATGAGAACTTTCATGAAAAGGGCAACCATTCAACTCATTTTATACAAAACTCTATAGATTTGACGATAAGTCAAATAATTTGAGACCAAAATTAGCCAAAAAATATATAATTTTTGAAAAATCAAATAAAACTCAATTAACTCATACACTAAATTTTTATTTATTTTCAAGCAAAGTTTCATATCTAATTTATGTCTAATCTTGTTCATTTCAAGTCAATATAAGCAGTGAACTCGTGTTCATATTCCGCATATTAAGAACCAATCATTTTCACATCACCGCTATGTTTATCATAGAATTAATGGATGTCTAAAACGAAATATCGATTAGAACTCACTTTAATTGAAATAATTCTCTCCGATTACTAATTAAGTTGAGAGCAAATGAATCACTAAATGGCAATTCGTCTGATAATTATTGCAATTTTTCTGATTCATCTCTAATCACTCCATTTAGGAATAAACCCTATTCTTAGAGATTTGATTAATATCTTTCGATATACTATTCAATGCTTTCCTTAAGTCATTTAAATGTTATGTTAAGTGTTTAACAATTGATGAAACAATTTTGAAAGAGAATGCTATCAATGCTATCAATATTACTAAAGTACTAATCAATTGATATTAAGTTTATTTATAAATATTTTTGTCTTCGAAATAATTATTTGATTAATAGATATGTTATAAAAACAATAAAATATGATTTCAGGCGCACTCTTTACTGAGGATGAAAAGGATGGCTCATCAGAGTTGGCCTTCAAGTATGCCGTATATCGTATTAATAAAGATCGGACACTATTGGCGAACATAACATTGATTTATGACATCCAATACGTGCCGCGAGAGGATAGCTTTCACGCCGCTAAAAAAGGTATGAATTTGCCCTTGCTTAATTCAACAACCAATGAGATTACATTGTATACATACACATTGTATATACCACTAATATATAAATGATAATATTCTTTATTTGTCCAAGTATAAATATTAATATACCACAAATTAAAGCTATTTATCTACGAATTATTCCAAGGATTAATTGTTGTAGCAAGATAAATCACCAAAAATAAGAATCCATTAATCATTTAATTAATTAGATTATCATAAAAATGTTATTTTCGTAAAACAAGTATAGAATCGATAATTGCTTACAAATTATGTTTAAATGACTTCATTTGAAGTAAGTCTCAATCAATAGAAATCTGTGTTAATATTCAATACATTCAAAGCCTGTATTCAATAGACTGAGTAAACATCCATATTATCGCTATTCTATGGCTCAGAATTTTTTTTTGGATTCACTAAAATCTTATCTTCAAATCATCAAAACATTAGTCAAACCTCTATTAAAGATATGTCTTTCATTCGTTACCAAAAAGGTTTTCACCGAATAGTCATTGAATTGAAAGAAAAATAAAAACAGAAATTTCATAGAAAAACAAATATCTGTTTATTTGATGTATATTTCGTTAGTAAAGAGTCTTTTGATGACAACTCTGTTCCTTATGAATGGTATCAAATGACAAATATTTTGTATTCAAACATAATGTAAGGCATCACTAAATTTGAGATAATAAAAAAAGTTATCATGGTAATCAAGGTCTTATTATAAAAGTTTCAGATTGAATTTCACCAAAGCAAACTTCTCATATCTCCTAGGTAATTTAGAAAATATTTTCAATAAATCATTTTATTAAGTAAATTGAAGTGAAATTTCAAATCCCTTTTGAATTTTAGTATTGATTGAAATGTATTTTACATTGAATTTGATATATGAAACCAAAAGGAGAATATTATAAGCAAGAACCAACTCTAAAAATCTAATCTTTCAAAATTTACAAATCAAATCATACGGTAGAAAACTTTAGAAAAGAGAAAAGTACTTGTATAGTTTTTAAAATTCTGCAAATGTATAACAAATTGAATATATAATAAGAAATGAATATGTACTAGCTAATCTAATAGAATAATCGATGTATAAATGATAATACGAGCCATACATTAATAGAGAGACATCTCTTTTGGGACAAACAATTATTAATGAATGGTTTGAGCCATAAATTCATAGCTGAGAAATAGTCATTTGTCTAGTGGTCTATGGATTGGTTTGTTCTGAGCACAGATTGCGGCCAATGATCACAGAATAAGAGGAAAACTGTTTAATGCATTTTTGAACTCAAAAATTTGAATAAATTTTTAGACAATTTTTTGAAAATTTATTCGATGAAAACGAATGAATCGTTTCCGTCAAAAGCAAATCCAATTTGAGGCCGACTTTTAATGGTAATAAAGAGAGAGAAACTCTGGAATTAACCATTGGTTTAGTTGAGTTCATTGAAATGAAAATTTTGAATAGACCCTTGTTATTATGATTTGCTCGTTAAGGAAAACAAAGTTAAAATTCAAAATATTTTAATATTTTCGACTGAATTATGTATTTTTATTCAAATGAATTCAGTCTTCTCTGCATTACTTCACTCTATTCTTCACTAAATTCAATGTTTGATTCAATAGTTTATGACTTTTTTGCTCATTTAAGCAAATTATTGTAAATATTAATAACAAATGTCTATAATATTTATGTCCACATCAGAGAATACCAGAGGAAAGGATAGAAAAGGAAGACCTATAAAATTTATATCTCTATATTATTCATAAAACTTTTTATAATTAATTTTTAAGAAATGTATAGAATTTTAAGAATTTAAACTAATTTTCTTTAAAAAACATAACTTTTATATATAAATAATGTTTGGCTTTATTTATAACTCTATTTATCTATCTATAGACCAAGGATACTCATTGAGTCACTTTTTCAGCCAAATTTGTGCGTATGCTATAAAAAAGTGAGCAAGCACATTGACTTCATTTGAATGATTGAGGAAAACATTTATTAACAAAAAGTTATAAAAAGAACTTTTTTTTTGATAATTTTATGTAAACAAAACAACGAAATAAATTTCACAAAAAGTGTTTTATTTTGATAAAAAAAATCTTATGTTATCTAAACTTAGCATTTGGTCAATACACTTGCTAATACACTTACTAAATATTTTATCCCATGTGGCTAAAAATGGGCATTGCTAGCCTAGATAACTTATAAAAGTTAAATATTACTTTAATCGATCAAAAAAAGAACTCATATTAAACGAAACTAAGAAATAGATATAATTTGGTTAAAACTTTTATTTAAATTAATTTTCAATTATTTATATTAAGGAACAGAACATAGGCTTCAAATGTTTTTCAAAAGTTACCCCTCATATATTTGATAGACAATTGTTAAGAGGGTTTGAAATATAAAAAGTCATATAACTCTCGATATGATTTCAAATAAAAAGTCTTATTTATGCAAAAGGAGTTAATATTTAAACTTGCAAAAATAATAATAATAATTGATGTTAAAGTGTGAGCATAAATCTGATAAAAAGTGTATATTCAGGCATAAAATGAATATTTTTTGAAAGTTCTAAAAAAACTCAGCAAATAATTCATTAAAATATTGTATTAATCAAAAATTTAGTCTAATTAGTGGAGTTTCCAAAAAAAGTAGGATTTAATGCAAGAATAGATTGCATACAACAAAGTAATTCATTAAAAATTAACAGTCGAACAATCATTTAAGTAAAGAGTATTAAATGACAGCTTAAGAAGTCATCAAAATTTAAAGCACTTTTGAAGAGAACTTTTCTTTTCCTCTCGACTTGTATTCATAAATCGTATAAATGGTATGAAATTCAAATCAAAACTTCAAAATATAATAAAATTATACTAAAAATTGAAAAAAAAAACTTTTTAATCCAATATATTATTTAACTTCAGTTTTGTTATCATTTGAGTTAATGGAAGGAAAAAAAAGATGAAAAAAAACAATTTCGATATTCATTTCCTTGAAATTTAAATTTTAATCTAGCAAATTTACTATCGATTGGCAACGGATTTTAATCAATAAATTGACATGGGATATTCAATTTCTTTAATATTTTATAAAGCCAAGGATGTTATGAGTCAAGATGAGTACATTCTCCGCACAGCATATGTTTAACAATTTATATGACAAGAATATAATTATTGAAGTGAAGTGAAGAAGAAAAAAATGTAAAATAAGGGTTAGGGGGAACATCCCTTAAGAATAAGCACAGGTTTACGAGCCATGAATATCTATTTTATGCAGATTTTACTCCATAAACATATTCCTGAATAAATGAAAGTAAGAAAAAAAATTGAGTGCAAAAAGAAATATACTTTTTATATACTTTACTGCGAATAAGATGTATATTATTTGCTTATATTATGTATAATACTATCAAAAGAGGAAAAGCAAACAGTATTGTATGCAATACTGTTGTCATTATTCGACTTCTTATTCAATATTTCTGATCGTTGAGAATGTCTTCACTTATTTTATTTTTTCTGTCAAATATTGGAAATCCATAGAGAGATGAATCCCAACAAAACTATTTATAGATCAACAAAAATATTAGTATTTTTTTTACTTATTTTAATCTCTTATTTACGAATTATATAAGGAATTCATATTTTATAGTATTACAAGAATCAAGTATATAATGACCATGGCAATTTCTATGGCTTCTAATGGTTTACTATGGCATAGCTTTTCGTTCATTTTGAGCTCATTTTCCTTTACATAATTACTACAAACCAATCATTAAATAGATTTTGAATTTAATGAAATCAAATAACCGGAAGAATGTTAGCAAAAGAAATGCCTTAAAAGAGTAAATCAAATCAAATAGTTTTCTGTAGAAAATGAAATGAAAAGTAAACTAAACTCTATTACCAAAAAACTTTTTTATGGTATCGACTGTTTGGGAAGTATTAGTTCATCACAAGAGAGAAAGTCTATCGTATAAGCGATTGGGCTTTAGCTCAAGCATTCGTTTTTGTCATATGACATGACATGACGGGACATATTAGTCCACCTCTATATTGATGTCCAGGCGTTCACTATAATCACAGCATAGGTCTGATTATGTCAAAGATTACAGTTTGACTCAATGGGTGACTGAATGGTCGTAAAACTGTTTTTTTTAATATTTCGATTCTTAAGGAATATAACCCATAGATTGAAGACCAGATGAAAACTGTTCCGTCAAAACATTTTTCTTTGGTTTTTTGAAAAATAGGTTTTTTGGAAACCATATGTCACACAATGTTTGCCCAAAACGTATTCTGTTTAACAATTGACTGATTGATGGCTTTAATATCTGTTTCGCTGTTATTAATACTGAAAACACAGAACTGAAAGTTTTTGTTGTTTTTCTTTACTGAAAAAAAACCATTGATTTAAAAGTTATGTTAACAGAAGACAACATCACAACAAAAGGGAAAAAAGGATTGAAAAGGGATTTTATCTTTTATTGATAAGTGATTTGAGAAATACAAAAAAAACATGTGCAAGGTCGTATTATAGGTTCGACACTTTCTTTTCTAAAACTTATATTTGAGTGAACACAATAGAAGCAAAGTGCACTTGCTCATCCTATCATTAAAATCATTGGAAAAAAATTATATTTCATCACAAAGTTTTGTTTGACATTAAATGTGTTTTTGATTTGTGGGCCGACCGACCGACTGACTGATCGACACATATCTCAAATTGAGCCGCAATTCCTTTCCAGGCGTTTCCTTTTTCATAAATGGTCCGACCCTTCATATATATATCAGAGATTTATGAGGAAAAGCCCTTAAGATTTAAGTAAAACAAACGACGGATCAAAGAAATTAAACGGAAGATCACAACTAAAGACAAATAATTTAAACATTAATCCGATTCTTATAAAAAAGAGTCAAATAAATCAAAAGTCTAACAACAAAAAAACTCCTCCGAAAAGGAAAACAATAGAATTATAGTGAAATGAATGGACTCTTTTTAATTCATACGAAAACATAAATTCAGTTCTTGTTATTAATGATTTTCATCAATAATTAGGTCAAAGAGGAACACAAATAGAGGAACAAATGTTTTTATCAGTTTTTGTCACAAAAGAGATAACATTGAATTGAAACAAAAAATGACTTTTTCTCTAATTTGGGACAAAATTATTAATTGAATTCACAGAACATTAGAAATGTTTGCCAAAGAATAAAATAAATCATTGCTTTTTATATATGGTATAGCGTGCCATCAGGTGGGCGGTGGTGTCAGTGCCATATTTGGCCCACAGGACCCAATGTTGGGCAGCCATATTCAAAGTCTGTGCGACGCTTTGGACATCCCTCACATCGAAGCGCGCATTGATTTGGAACCGGAGATCAAAGAGTTTTCAATAAATCTCTATCCGAGTCCAACAATCATTGGGGACGCCCTCAGAGATCTAATCACTTATTTGAACTGGACCAAAATTGCAGTCATCTATGAAGAAGACTTATGTAAGATATCGATCCCTTAATTCATTGTCTTTGACCTAAAAATTTAGTATTCAATGAGTCATAGAATGAGCCGATTATCTCAAACTAAAGGACTTTTAAGGCTTAACTTTGAAGCGAACATTTTATTAATTACCATTAAGATTACCTTGCTGAAATTTCTATTCTCACTAATTAATTATAATTTCGAATTTAGAAACTTTTTTCTACAGATTAAAAGTTAAGAAATTATTAATGAATTTAATTACAGAAAAGAATTAGATTATTGGAAATGAGTGCCATTTCTTACAAATTAAGAAATTAAACCAAAAGATTAACTAATAATGCGATGAAAATTAGAGTTAAGTACGAATTAGTTGTTTCCAAGAAATTAGAAAAAATGTTATGACCATGCTAACTTTTAGTTCATTTTATAAACTAAATGGAAAAAGATTAATGTTACCTAAATGTACCCGGGGTTAGAAGTGAAGATAGCGTTAGTTTTTCACTTGTCTTTTATCGCCAAAAAAAATGTATCGAAACCTTAATCGAGAATAACTGTAAAAGTGTTTATCAGAGCACTAGTAGTAAAGGAATTGCCGTAAAAGTTATCATCAAAAGCTATCACTACCTCTGATGTCATGTTCTATGGGAACGGCAATCCTCTGAAGCGAAATAAAAATTTATTCTCGCCTTTTATTCACACCTTTTTGAAAGTCAAAAGAATAGCAGTTGTCTTATAATATGACAGTAAAAGTGAAGACAATTTTCACATATTTGGTGATCCATAAACTCGAGAACCGACTAAAAAAAAGCTCATTTAAATTTTTTGCCTTGGTTAGTTTTTTCTTCCCTTTACTTTAGAGATTAGTTTCTAAGAAAAAGAAAAAAACCGTTTCCCCATTTCTTTTGGAGTAAAAACTAATTTCAATGTCTAATTGATGGACAGCACTCATAAAACTGCAGCAATTGGTTCGTCCGCCACTTTCCAAATCCGTGTCATTTATATTTCGAAAGAGTAATCCATCGACTTTTAGAGAAATACTAAAAGATGTTCGAACGCGAGGCATATATAGTATAATAATTGACACCAGACCTGAGAGTTTGCCTCATCTTTTGACTGCAGTAAGTGCTATGACTTTTTATCTAATCCGTCAAAACTATTGATCCATAGGATAGACAGCGAAACCAAATTATTCACTCAAATAACGGCCATTACTTACATCTACTAAACTAAATGTATAGAAAAATGCAGACAAATATTCAATAATTATTTTAATGGAACTTTTCAACAGAAAATTTAAAACTATTTCAATGTTTAAGTCGACTAGTTCATAAAACAAGTTAATGGAAATTACTTATATTTTTTTCAGACATTATTAATAGACCTTGGTCAACACTTTTCATAAAATAATAGAATTTTAACCATGATAAAGTAAGGGTAAAACATTTAGCATTTAACTTATTATTAAAGGGTTTAATTTTTAAGTGAAATAGATAACAGTATTTATGAATAGAAAAAAAAAGTTTTATTTCTCAGATTCTAAATCATAGTCATAGTCCCCTAGCATAAAAATTCAAAAGTTTTAATAATTTCAAAGGATATTAATTTAAATATTACAGTTTTGAACAGACATTTATGTTAAAAACTAATATTTAAATTAATTATTTAGACTTTTGAATCCTTAAACTGAACAAGATTGTTGGTGCCAACAGAGTTCAGTTTAAAGAGGTTTTAGTGTACCTTGATATATTAATAAATGTATATTCAAAACTGTAATATTACAGCTATTCCATTTACGTTCAGAATAGTGCCGTAATCCGTCCAAAAATACTGTCCCAAAATACAATTGTAATTGAGTTCTTAAGTCCATTCAATAAACAGACAGTATTTTTGGACGGATT
>JAQIXI010000205.1:0-30460 GCA_034700165.1 Galumnidae sp. Gr-Ori-00277 | reverse complement strand
ACAATTAATTGATTCTTATTATGAAATAAAGTAATAATAAATAAATAAAATTTAATTAAAATTGTGTTATAATTAGTCAACAAAAGGAGAATTTTAACCATTTATTCATTTGTGAGTCCATACAAACACTCGTTTTACAAAAATTTCAATCAAGAAATGGAGGGAAAGTCCCCACAAATATTGTATTATTATATAGAGGTGTCAAATAAATTTAGGTTAGATTTTAAACTTTAAATTAGAGTCTTATGAAGTTCAAACTTTTGAACCCTTCTTTTTCGGGACCCTTAAACCTTAAGTGTTAGGGTGATTATTCCACGGGGTTGAGGTAATTGATTAAAGTTTTAAAATCCTATTGAATTTAATCATCTATTGACTGAAAATAGTTTAATTTAGAGACAATCCCTTTACTCAATGTTTTCATGTTTTGACAATTAAAGTAATTTAAGTTTAAAACGATTTTATCGTTAATTATTGATAATAAATAATCATTTGATTATTAAATTTCAAACAATTAATAAATGGATAACAAGAGTTCAATGGCTAATACGGGCACCAATTCAATGAATAATGCAATGGATCCAAAGGAAGCCAAAGACGTCGTCCAATTTGTAAACAATTGAAGAAAAAGACTAAATAATTGTTAATTGATTTCTAACGTTTAGGTTCAGACACTTTTACAATCTGTCCAGGACAAATTCCAACAAATGTCTGATCAGATATTGAATCGAATCGATGAAATGGGGCACAGAATTGATGATTTGGAGCACAACCTCAACGAATTGGTGGCGCAGTCAGAGCTCAGCGAAGACAATGTGTCCACTAATCCAATGATTAATTCAAACGCTCAACAAATCAACAAATAATTCATTTTATTTTATTTTATTTTATATTAATTGTAATAAAATTTCTGTCAAAATGTAAATCAAAACAAATTGTAGTAAATATTTAATAATTGATTTTTAAAATCATTTAATCGATAATAATCTGATTCTAAAGTTATTATTTTGAGTTCTTCTGAAAAAAGATTTTCCGATTTATTCATTTCCATCAAACAATTCGATATCGGATTATCTTTAATTAGAAGTACTTCCAATTGGCTTAAGTTCTTTAAAGTCATCAGTTGTTTCACTTCTGATATTTCTGTTAATTATTGGAGAAAAATGAAATTAATTAATAAAATACTTATTTAGAAAAACTGACTGTTTTTGTTGAGCGACAATATTTTCAATTTGTTTAGTCGAAAGTTTTGGTCGATTCTGTAAATCTTATTGCAATCAACTATAAGTACTTCCAATGAAAGCAAATTATTGAATGTTTTGCTTAATTTAACCAAATTATTATCACTTAAATCAAGACATCGAATGTGATTCAATCGATTGAAACCATATAAAGCACTTAAATTAGAATTATTTAACGAAATCGTATCCATTGTTTGAAAGCTTTTCATGCGTTCCGTCCAAACAGTTTTACTCTCTTTTAATAACAAATTTTTTTATTAGGATTTTATACTTAAAACAAAATATTTACTCAAATCTTTGTAGTAATTGACTCTCAAGGGATCCAATTTTATGAGAGCTTCGATTATATTTTGAAGTTTAGTTGTGTTGGGGTCACACCAGGCAAGAGTCAAGTTTACCCCTTATTAACAAAAAAAAAATTCAGATTCAATAAAATGAGTGAAAGTTTACTCACATTTATTATTTGTTTCCATTTTATGTAATTCACGCAAAGTTTTCAAATAAGATTCCTCTAAAGCTATTTCTTTCTCCGAATCCGTTGTTTTTCGTTCAAAAACAAATAATTGTTTGCCATTTGTATCGTCGAAAGAGAGACTGAGTAAGTCTATGGCCTCTGGGTTTATGGCAAATGTCGGAATTGGATTAATGGACAAACTTTTTAGTTCATTCCCTAAAATATCTGTCAAATCAGTGAACCAAATATCAGAAGAAAGTTCTTCCATTGATTTCCATTCAATATTAGTTAAGAAATTATCATTAATTGTGACAGAAATCAATGGTTTATATTTGAGAGGACGGGAAAGACATACAATCAGTTGATGTCGACTTAAGTCAACCACCAATCGATTGATCTTAACTGAAGTTTCACTACTAATATGAGACAACATATTCTGTCCGTATTGAGTGGAAACGAGCCATTTGTGGTAAAACCAGGCCGACTGGTCAGACGGGTCCGTGAAAATGGCGTTTTCAACCAAATCGTATTCTTTTTTCCACTCTTTAGTGAAATCCAATTCTTTATTATTAGCGGCAGAAGTGAATAAACAACTTCTGTAATACCACGAACTAAAATTTGAAAAGTTTTGCTCAATTTTCTGAAGAGTGAATCCCAACTCATCGTTGACTTCGGTTTTGGCCAAACGGGACACAAATCGTCGGTAATCCCAACAGTGAACTGAAAAACAATTTAAGTTAAGTTAAAATTTCTTCGTTTACTCACAGTTTCTTTCATCGAATTGAAGCGATTGATTGCAAAGCATTATCTCTGTCTTGAAGTCAGGGTTCGGCATATTTTCAATAATCCATTTCCTCTGATGCCAAACACAGTATGACTTCGGATTCATCCGAAGACAGTTTTCCGTTAATTGTAATTCAGTTTTACATAACTTTTCGAAGGAATCGCTGTTTTCCTCACTTTTAAGGAAAAGAATGATCTCTCGTCTGAAGTTCCAAATCGTATAAAAGTCCGGATTTATTGAAACCAAATGAGCGGTCATTTCGAGGGACTGACTGTCCATTTGTCGGTTCAAACGCTGTTTCGACTCAATTAATAAAAAGAGTTAAAACAATTGTCAACAAACCATTTGAAAGGCCTTCTTCTGAGCGCTGAGATATTGTTTGCACTTTTCCTCCCTTTCCTTCTTTTTTTCCAATTCTTTTTGTGAATCGGTCTTAACTTTAAGACGACCATGCTAACACATTCATACAAATCATTATCTATTCATTTTTAAAGTATTTCTTACCATTTCTTATGTAATTCAGTAAAAACTAATAAAATATTAATAAAATTAAATTATAAAAAGATTTAATGATTTGTTTCAATGTTTTGGACAAAAACACAATTTTATGCATAAATTTGAGTTAATTTATACGTAATTATCTTTTTAGACATTTATTGCAGAATATTTTGAAATAAAATCGTCATTAAATGACATAACATTAAATACTTTTTTCTTAAACCCTTTGTAATAAAGATAATGTTTTGACAATAATTAGAACCGATTGAAATGAATCCCCAAAACGTAACAAATGTTTTGATTGACTCCAAAAAAGAGAGAGAGAGTGAATGAATCGGTGTTTGAGTGAAGGCGTTATGTGTTGTTATGTCTGAATGTCTCTGACGTGGAAAACACTGAAAATTCATTTAATTTGGATTTAATTCACTTCATATTCATTTAATTGTCGTCCACTGATTGTGACGACTAAGAGTCAGATTATGACAAAAACAAAGAACTTATTTGTTTTACTCATAATTATTAGTTTAATATATGAGACATTTAGTGACGAACACTCACACACCGTATGTATTGATCCGATTATCATTTAATTCACTCTTTATGTCCATTCAGTACGAGGACAACGAGGAAGTGGTGCTATGGATGAATACAGTGGGTCCGTATCACAACCGACAGGAGACCTACAGTTACTTTTCATTACCATTTTGTGCGGGAACTAAGAAAGGTATTTCCCATTACCACGAAACTCTTGGAGAGGCTCTTCAAGGCGTTGAACTCGAATTCTCTGGTCTTAACATTGACTTCAAAGGTTTGCTCTTATCTTAAATGTTATCACTTTTGATATTTGAGTCACTTTTTATACAAAAGTTTGAGACAATCTTTCATTTCTTAGTCTTTTTTCTATCGATTAATGATTTTATTTTTAAGTGAAAACTAAAATATAAGTTCAGTGACTCTGAAAACATCTGTTTATTTACTAAACAATGGATTAATTAATATAATTATTAAATGTTTTTATAGCAAATGTGGGACAAACACCTTATTGTGAGGTAGAGTTAGACGACGAGAAGTTACGGGCATTTACTTATGCCATTAAGAACTACTACTGGTATCAGATGTATATAGACGATATGCCCATTTGGGGTATTGTCGGCGAAGTCGATGACAACGAAAACAGCTATTTGTGGACTCATAAGAAACTGGACGTCGGATATAACGGTAATCGAATCGTTGACGTAAACCTCACGAGTGAATCAAAAGTGAAATTAGAGTCAAATAAAAAGATTGCCTTCACTTATGAAGTGAATTGGAAAAAATCTAACATTAAGTTTGAGGACCGGTTCGACAAATATTTGGATCCGTCATTCTTTCAGCACCGAATCCATTGGTTTTCAATATTTAATTCCTTCATGATGGTCATTTTCCTCGTTGGTCTCGTCTCTATGATTCTTATGAGAACTTTGAGGAAAGACTATCAGCGCTACAGTAAAGACGATGACTTGGATGACATGGAAAGAGATTTGGGCGATGAGTACGGCTGGAAACAAGTCCATGGCGATGTTTTTAGATCACCGGCCTATCCCATGTTCTTTTCTATATTAGTGGGCACTGGCTATCAAATAGCAGTCGTCACTTTCGCGGTTATCATTTTCGCAATTATGGGCGATCTCTACATCGGCAGAGGTTTGTCTTATTTCTGTTTTCAATTTATTGTTAATTGAATGACAATTAGGTTCACTTCTGACGACTGCAATCTTTGTATACGCGGCCTCTTCTCCCGTTAATGGCTATTATGGAGGAAGTCTTTACGCTCAAAGCGGTGGAAGGCTTTGGATTAAACAAATGTTTTTGAGTGCGTTTTCATTACCAGCACTAATATGTGGAACAGCTTTCTTAATAAATTTCATTGCCATCTATTATCACGCCTCCAGAGCCATACCTTTCGGAACAATGGTCTGTAAAAGTGTTGCCAAACTTTAAACTAATTCTGTGTTTATTTGTTTACTGACAAAACAGGTGGCGATCGCCAGTATTTGCCTTTTCGTGATATTGCCTTTAACTCTGGTCGGGACTGTCTTAGGCCGCAATCTCGCGGGTCAGCCCAATTCTCCCTGTCGTGTGAATGCCGTTCCGCGTCCTATTCCAGAGAAGAAATGGTTTATGGAACCGGCAGTTATCGTACTTTTAGGAGGAATTCTACCGTTTGGTTCAATATTTATTGAAATGTATTTCATATTTACCTCATTCTGGGCCTACAAAATATATTATGTCTACGGATTTATGCTTTTGGTGTTCCTCATCCTTTCAACGGTCACTCTTTGTGTCACTATTGTCTGTACCTATTTTCTGCTCAACGCTGAAGACTATCGATGGTATGTTTAATATTTAAATATTAAATCCATTTTAAATTTTGTGTCGAAACAAAGGCAGTGGACGAGCTTTTTGTCGGGTGCGTCAACCGCTGGATATGTATATCTCTATTCGTTTTATTACTACTTTTTCAAAACCAAAATGTATGGACTCTTTCAAACTGTTTTTTACTTCGGATATATGGCATTATTCAGTGCAGCCCTGGGGCTGATGTGCGGTATGTCTAGTATTGGTATTAACACTTCTTATCATTTATTTTGATTTCAGGCACTTTTGGTTATATCGGAACCAAAGCTTTCGTTCGAAAGATCTATTCGACGGTTAAAATCGATTAAATAATCTATTCCTTAATGAAGATATTATTCGTTTTATGACATCGAAGACTAGTTTTCGATTCAATGTTTCCATAATTGTAAACAAATTTGTGTAAAACAGACATTCATTCTTCACATAAATTGTTATCAGAAGAGAACTCAAAATATATTAAGTTATTTCCAATTGAAGTCACTTTTTGTGAAAAGAAAACTTATTATTAACTAAATGTAAATATTTATGTTATTAATTACAAACAAATTAATTATAATTTAAAAATTCTTAATTCATTTACATTTTGTAATGTATGTAATCTTAGAAATTTTGCATTTGATTTGAGCTTAAAGTCAGTTCAAAATTTGAATTAAATTCTTTTAGTTTTAAATTATTCTTTAGATAATTGGCTCAAAAATGTTATTTAGTTTTAATAAAATAAAATTAATAACAAAAAATCGTTTATTAAATTAACAGAAATTTACAAAAACGCTATAAATATAAAAATTTTATATATTATATTACAAATGAACTACAGCTCAGACACGAATTCTCATTCAATTAAGTGTTTCTCTTTTCCTTTTCCTAATGGATTCCTTCCTAATGGGGTCGACCCGACACGAACAGCCTATCATACAATTATAATATTAGAATATTTTAGTTTCAAATCATATCAATGGCTAAGAGATACTGACCCGCAGGAAATTTAAAAAGTGCAACCACTGGACTTTTGTTGGGGTCGTTGGGGTCAATGGCTATGAGTCGGTGTAGACTAAATCTTTGCTGACAGGTTGACTCATAAAAAGGGGCCACAAAATCACAGGGAGTGTTCGCTCGACTAAAACAAAATTCATTTACAATTTGAACAAAACGTCAAATTAGTGACAAAACTTACCGACAGCTCTCAGTCCGAACTTTTTGAGGAAAGATATCAGTGTTAACGATAAGCATCCATTCCCCTTTAAGTGCGTCCTGTGCCCAACCGGGACGCATAAAACTGGCTTCAGTTTCACAGGCAAACTGTCCTCTCGAAGCACTACTATTACCCAAATGACTGACAAAGAGTTCGGGATCGCCCACTGTTTGCAACTCTTCGTACATCAAACGAATTCTTTGAAAACTTTGGTCGACGACATTATTGACGTCTTTCCTATCATTGAATTATTAAATAATAAAACCATTAAATTAGTCTTAAAATAGTCTTACATCGGATAATCATTTGTTAAAATACAAAAATTCTTTCCCTGAAGACTACAGGGAGGCATTGACCCATTGGCCAATGGTCTGTCCGGTCGGCTCAGAGTAACTGATGGACCTAAAGGGGGATTATAGGGTTGCACTGATCTATCATTAGGTCCGGGTCTCTGAACAGTTTTTATTCCAATTAATGGTTTTCGTGGAGGAACTGATGGAATTGGAGATACAGTCACTGAAGGAAATGGTTTTGAGGGTGGCCTCACAGTAATTGACGGCTCTGACGGTCGACCTCTTACTGGTGAGGGAGGGATCGAAGGTTTAGGACGCAATGATGGCGGCGGTTGTCTTATATCTGGTGGTAAAGGTCTAACAGTTGCTAGTATAGGTCTTTGAGGTGGTGGCGGTCTTCCCGGCACTGGTCGCGGTCTAAGAGGGGCTTCTGTAACCTCATCTTCTTCTTCGAAAATATCAGTTTTAATTTCTTCATCGATTGATCCAATAGTTGTCGAATCCGTACTAATCAAAGGTTTTGGTTTCAAAGTAATCGTCGGTTCTGTTATTCCATCCGTTAATAATTCTGTGGTCGGAAAAGTGGTTGGAATACGTTGTCTCATCGGTACCGGAGGTCTTCTGATAGGCGATGGAGTCGAAGGTCTTAATTCGGGCCGTCGCGTTCGCGTACCAAAAGGTGGGGGCCGTCGCGGAACAGAACTCGGAGTTACTGTTCTTTCAGTTTCGATGTCTATTTCAGGTACTATTGTTGAGACCAATATTTGAGGCTCTCTCGGAGGTGGGAGTGGACGGGGTTTAGGTTGTAATGGTATTGAAGGTTGACCTTTAATTGGGGGTAATGTAGGTCGAGGACGGAATGGCGGAGGTCTGAATGGAGGAGATGTGGGCCGTAATGGTCTTTCGGTCACATCTTCTTCTTCTTCTTCAATGGGTTGTTGTGTCGGACGTTCTTTAATGGGTGGTCTCGTAAATGGTCTTACGGATGGTTCCGTCACATCGTCTTCTATCTCTTGAGATAACGTTGAAAATGTTGGTGGAATTCTTGTTGGTAATGGTCTCGAAGGTATAGTTGCAGGAGTTCTTATGGTAGGTCTTGGTTGAAATGTTGGTCGAGGCGTTATTCTGGGTGGAGTTGGCTGTCCCTTCACTGGGGGTGCAGTTGTAGGTCGAGTTGGAATAGTTTGCGGCACTTTTATCGGAAACTTTGTTGTGTCCGTCACTTCTTCCTGAATAACTGGAGGTATAGTCGGACGAGGGATTGGTGCGGGTCTTGTGAATGAAGGTATCTTTACAGGCGGTGCAGCTGTTGGTCTCGTTTGGGGCACTTTAATTGTGGGACGACTCGGAATAGGGCGGGGCCTCAAAGTTGGCGGCGGAATCTTTACTGGCGGAGCAATTGTTGGTCGAGGTATTGGTCTCTCTGTCAGTTCCTCTTCTTCTATATCTGGACGTATCGTTGGAACAGGTCGTGGGCGCACAGGTGGAGGACCTTTAATTGGAGGAGTAATTGGAATTTGTGGTCGAGTCGGTCGGGGTTTTGGTGGCGTTGGTCTTAAAGGCGGAACTTTTATTGGAGGAGAAACAGGAGGTCTGATTACCGGCCTCTCAGGCTTTTCTTTTTCCTCTTCTTCTTCTTCTTCCTCTTCTTTTTGTGGTACTTTTGTTGGGGACGGACGGGGTCTAAATGGTGGGGGAGTGACTCTTGAGGGACCTTTTGTTGGGGGCTTTGGACGAAATGTTGGCTGAATCGGACCTTTAGTCGGTGGAGGGGTTCGTATCGGTTGTAGCGGAGTCTGTGTTACCTCTTCTTCTTCTTCTTCCTCTTCCTGTTGCGGTACTCTCGTTGGTTGTGGTCGGGGTATAAATGTTGGTGGGGTAGGTCTCGGAGATAATGGTGGTCTGGGAGGAGTTGGTCCTTTCACTGGAGGAATTGGGCGAAACGTTGGCTTAATAGGAGCTTTAGTTGGGAATGGTGTGGGTTTGGGTCTTAGCGTAGGTTCTGAGACTCTCGATACCGGCCTAACGGGTGGTCTCGTGGGAGGCGGCCCTTTCACTGGTGGTGCAAAAGTTGGCGGTCGGAAAGTAGGTCTGACCGGAGGTCTTATTGTTGGTCTAATCGTCACTTCATTTTCTTCTTCGGGCGATAGAGTAGGAATTGGTCGAAGTGTTGGCCGTTCCTTAATTGGTGGTCTCGTCGGCAGAACAGTCGTCGGTTTAGTTCTGATTGGAGGGAAAGTCGGTCGCCCTTTAATCGGTGATTCAGTTATTTCTTCTATAGTGGAAGTAATGATCGGAGGTTGTGTTGGTCGGGGTATTCTTGTAGGGGGTGGACCCTTAACGGGAGGCGTTACGGCTGGTCGCGGTCTGAATGTAGGGGGAGTTTGTGTTGGACGGGGCGGGCCTTTTACAGGCGGTGCAAATGTGGGTCTTGGCTGAAGTGGAGCTAATGAGGGTCGGGGACGGAATGGTGGGGGCGTTCTCTGTGTCGGTAATATAGGAGAGTCTGTAATAATATTTTCTTCGATTTCTTCTGTCGTTATAATAGTTTTTTGTGTCGTTTTAATGATTGGTTCCTGTGTTGGACGGGGTCTTAATGTTGGCACCGGTAATGGCTTAGGTCGCGGACTAATTGGTTCTTCGATAACTTCTTCAGAGTCTGTAATCTCTTCCACTATTGGTTTTTGTGTGGTTCCGATTTGAGGACGGAATGGCAGCGATGGTCGCTTCGGGGGTTTTGTTGTTGACTCTATTTTAGGTTTTTCTGTGGGTTTTGTTATAATCGGACGTTTAGTCTGTGGCCCAAAAGGAGGTCTGACTGGAGGTTTAGGTCGAATTGGCTCTTCCTCTTCCTCTGTAATTATCGGTTTCAAAGGTATTGGAACTATTTCTTCACTCTCTTCCTCTTCGTCGACATGAGTTTGTATTTCATTGCGAAGACTTAAGATATGATTTAAATCCTTTCCATTTAAAACGAAGGGTCGAACTGTTGGGTCCGTCACATCAGTTATGTATTCTCTATTTTCGGGTCTAATTTAAGTCCACTTAAATAATTCTCAAACATATAGATAAATACCTCCACCACGACTTCCACCACTCCGGCGCAGGTTTTCCTACCAATTGATTAGTAGCTGACCCTCTCTTTTCAATTCTATGATTAGTTCCGTTTTTAAAGACATTTAATGGCTTAACAGTAGATTCGATGCATACATTCGTCACTATTATGACCAAAGAATAGATCCAAAGCTTTAAGAAAAATAATTTTTTAATTTCAATAATTTCAAGAATAATAATATGAATTGATCTTGCTCTAAATTGGTCACAAATTGGTCCCAAATTTACCACAAACTTACTATAAACTTATCCGGTAAATAATGTCGTTATTAAGAGTTATTTATTTATTTAATAAATTATTTATATAAATTATTTAATTAATTATTTATTAAATCAAATTTTGTTAAATAAAAGACTATTTTTTTAATTTACATACTTTTGTATTGAAAAATTCCTTTCAATACAAAAGTGAACAAAACTTAGGGTTTATTTAAACAGTTTTTACTGAAAATAAAGTCATACTTATTGAAACTGCCCTTGATCATGTCAATACAATTTAACCTGAGACAAATCATTTTAACCTAGGGTGTCAATAGAATTCACTTTAAAGTTGTCTCAGGTTAAAGTGTATTCACTATAAGTTTGAGGCAAATTTTATTGTAAAACTTATAAAAACAATTTAATCTTGCACAAACCTTTTGAATCATTTCCATAAAAGGCTTTGAATGAAGTATCAAGGGAAGATTATCTCAATTTTTCAAAATTCTTGAAATTCATATTCGAATTAATAAATTTGGTGTAAAAGTACTGCCATTGAATCACTTTTGCACTTATGATAAGAATCGGTAAGAATTGATGAAACGATTAATATTTGAGCGAAAGTTTGAGTGAATCGAAAAATTGAAAACTTTTTCTAAATGTTTCTTATATTTATCTCATAGTTATAGGTCGGCAAACATTTAAGTCAAACTGGGTTTCAAAGGTTTGATTCTTTCTTAAAAAGTTTGTGGAATCTGAACATTGTTTGTCCACATCCTCTATAAGGCGTCTGTTTTTCACTTTCACCACTCATAAGGTTTTGTATTATTATTTGCTTTTCATCTGGAATTGTGTTTTAGTTATGGCCTCAAAAGTATGTCAAACAAGAATTTCATCGTTTGCTTCTACTTTTGAAATGCGAATAATTTTTTATTTCAAATAAATAAATAAATTTATATTAGACTCAGATTACACACAATAAGACTAACTTTTAATGCTTTCCAAACGATTATCACTAATTCTATTCTTAGTCTCATTTCTTCCACTTTCACTACAGAGGAAGTACTCTATTGTTCTCTTCAATAAACTCATAGAATTCAGAGACAATTAAATACTATTAAAAATATTTTTAAATTTTATTTTATTATTGAAATTTCTAATAATCATAAATGATAATAATGACCATGCTCAAACTTATAGAATTTATTTGCTTAAAAATTAACAAATTTGTGTCATTAATATCTATTCTATGATAACTATTGTATTTTTGAAAATAGCATAATGCCATAGTAATACCATGGTAAATTTAATCGAATTGATTTAAGAGAGCACAAACTTAAGACAAATGGAGGGGAAGTAAATGTGTTTTACTTAATGTTAGCCTATAAACACAAATTGCGAGATATTGTGACAAATGACAGAAACTTATGACAATAATGTTATTATTTCATCGATACTACTGTTTGAGTGATTACTTATTAGTTGCGATAAGTTGACAGACAGGACATACAGGAAGACAATATTCCCATTCATTTCAAAACCCAATTCTTTTTTAACTGTTTCTTAATTATGAAGAATTCCAGAGATCTTTAATTCAATTTAAAATATATTTTTGAATTTAGTTTAAAAATACTTGACTTCATCTTTAATATTGTCCTGAATTTGTTTCTAAAATGATAGCAATTATTCAAAACTATTCATCCTTTCAATAGGTATTCATTTAAATTAATATTTTTATAAAATTAAATTTCAATCGTTTTAACTGAAAGTGTGATAGAGATCTAAAAAAATTAACTTTTCATAGTTTCAGAGTTACATAACTTTCACAACTTTTAGGTCAAATGAGTGAAAGGTCACTGAATTGTGTTTTATGAGAATAAGGTTTAAGTCTTTAAGATGTTTGTAGTGATGAAAGACATCCAAAATTGTTGTTTTGATTAAACAATTTTTGTCTAAACGTTCACTTATTTGTTGTTCAAATTTGCACTCAAATTATTTTTTAAAAAATCAATTAATAAGTGATTTCAAGTATAGTCACTACAATTAAGTGATCGAAAAAAATAATTCAATTTATATGTTTTTCAAATATCTTCAAAAGACAATACATTTTGAACTTAATTTGAAATAAAACACAATTCAATGGATGACTACTAAATAAAATTTATTTAAATAAAGTTTATTCGAAAGACTTATAAAAAGTATATACATATGTAAACATATATACAAATGTAATCTTATTATCCAATTCTTATTTAATCCAAATTTAAATATTTGTTAAAATAATTTGTTTTCGAAAGCAATCACTCGATAATAACGAGTGATTTTGATCATCAATTGGGAAATGTGTCAATGGATTTACATATTGACATTCGCTGTAAAATAGTCGGTCCTTTTGTAGTCAATAAATACAAACATTTATTAAAATTGTTTTGTTTAAGATTTACAATTCATAACTTACTTAAAATCTAATAGCATCTTGCCCAATTAAAATGAAAGTGAGAATTCTGTAGATCTTCAATATGAGGGGATTATGTATTGATGTCGTGTTTGTAAAACCATTGACCGATTTATTTGCTCTGAAGTATAGCACTTACAACAACTCTTTCCATATTAACCGAAAATTTTGTTAATTCTAACGGTTTTTATATAATATTAAATGTTTAGACAATAACTTCTCATAAATATTATAAATGATTAATATCTTCATTAAGTAATTTCATATTAATTAGAACTGTTTATAATCATTTTTATTAATAACTTGCAATTTATTAACTTCTATTAATGAATTTATTAGTATGAAAATCCTTTCTTTGATAATTTACTGTTATTCAGGGATGGCTAAAGGTCTCGATCCCAAGGGGGGTATACCCCTCCCTAGAGCAAAAAATTTCAATAGACCTAGTGCTTGTTTTTAGATGCTAATGTTAAGGGTTCAAGATCCTAGGGGGGGGATCCTAGATCCGGAATACCTTTCCCCTCTGGCAACCCCTGCTGTTATTTCATCACTTATTTTGGCCACGAATTAAGATATTCAATGTTTTTTCGATCATTTGGTTATAATTGTTTGATACGATCTCTCATTACATTGTTTTCAATTTTTTAATCGATTAACTCTTTTGCGAATTAAATAAAACACTTAAGAAATTCGTGAATACTTTATATGATTATCGTTAATATCAAATGAAATAAAAACTATTCAGAACTAAAATTATTGAGAAATTATGTCAAAGTCATCTTCAGACAAGTGCTAAAGAAATCGTCTAAATGAGTAAATTAGTCAAAACCAGCATTTTTTACATTTTAATAAAACTTTCACTAATTCTTGATATTAAAAAACCAATAATTTTCAAAACAAATTAAATGTGATTTAATTAACCCTTAGGTAATCTTGGTTTATCATTGGAGAAGAATCGCTAAAAGTTGTTAAAATAATATTGGATTTAAAATACAAATTTTATAATAAAAATGTAACTCAAATAAAATGCCATAAATTATTTATTGTGAAAAAAGTGGTTTTGCTCTAAACTATAGTCTTTTTGCATTTGTTTTGTGATAATAATTGTAAGTCTATTAACACAAAACTCTTAAATTATTTCATTATCTGAACGTCAGATTTGTTGGCCTTTTTTGATAACTCAGACCATAAAATAAATAAAAGTTTTGAAAAACAAAATTAAACTTAAATTCTGTAAACAATGGAAACAAATTATAACACTTTTAATGTTTATTTAAATGAATTTTTCATTTTTTCAGTCTTTTAGAACATAATATTTAAATAATTCATTGAATATTCAAACATATAATTATAATTAGATTATGTTTTTGAAGAAATACTTCGATCTTTCGATTGTTTTTCAATAAATATTTAAATGGTTTAAAGAAAAATCGTTTCCATCCAAACCCCCAAAAAACAGAATTGATTCGTGAGTTTGTTATTAAATTTTTTAGGAAATAAATCACATAAAATGTAGAATTTCTGTTGAAATTCAAGTGAATTATACAATACTTTTATTTTTGAAATAATAGATATTTTAATCAATTTTTATAATTTAAATAATCGATAATTTGAAAAATTTTAAGTTTTATATATTTTATTCGATTTTAATGAAAAAAGACTTAAACATAATTTAAAAGAATTCAAAATTAGTTGAATAGTTAATGTTTGTCAAAAGAAAATTAGCTTGATTACATTTTGCTTTACTGAAATTACGAAATGTTTTATTCATACAAAGGGATACAGACATTCATTTGGTTTAATTCTAACCAATTATTACCACATTTTTAATGATCCCAAACAGAATCAAGACTTTCATTCAGAGATGTATAAAATGATTGCAAAAGAGGACCACTTTAGTCGAATCAAAAGTAAAACTACCAAGATAGTTTGTTTTCAATTTTTTAACATAAAAAATAAAATTTAAGACTTTTATTGCAAAATCTAATTATAAAGTGTTAAACAATTTTTAAAATTGAGGTTTTCTGCTATCAATGATTTCTATTAATTTCTGCTATAATTAGAGTCATTAAAGTACTAAAAATTATTTTCTGTTTTTAGAACCCCATATAAATAAAATTTTACTAAAATTTATTTACAGAATTTGAATAATTTTATCGAAAATGACATAAATTTTAGGTTAATTTTGATTAAACACAAGACATCTCTGATTGGAATCGCTTTTAATATAAATTTTGTATTTAAGGGTTACTTTAATAATGACTTTTTAATGAATAGAAGAACATTTGATGTAAGCAATGATTGAACTTTCAATCAAATTCTGTGTTATTATCAATATTTTATTATTCTTTGGATTCAATAATCAGACAAATAAATTCAATTAAATAAACTGGGACAAATTTTAAAATTAATTTGGGCGCTCACCACAAATCTGAGACAATCAATCAATAATAGACACAATTTTCAGGTATAGCTCTGTATAACATTTGCGTCAAATAAATTTTATTTCAATTCAATAGATTGTGTCTACCATTCAAAAGATGAAAAGTTATTGTTTTTAAAATTTAATAAATCTTTCCTCGATTTGAATGAAAAGTTTGATGAACTCATTGGCGATACAATCAATAAAAGCAATAAATTTTACTTTTAATGTAAAACAAGATCTCAGAGCAGTCATACGAAAGTCAATGAGATTCAAGACTCAAAAATTATGGATTTCAAATTTATCCCTGATTCAATTCTAAGATATTTGATTGATTGCGTTCTTCGTTCCATTGACTAAAGGTTTTAAAAATTCATTTTCAGAGAGAAAAAAAACAAAACAATAACTTTATGTTAATTAATTGAAAAAATCAAATTCTATTAAATTATTTAAATTTGGAGTTTTTTTATTTGAAATTCAAATATCGATTAATATATTGTCTGTAATTTGTTTTTCGTGAGTTTCAGAGGTGACAACAAATGAATATTTCTTTATTTCTTTGATTGAAATCATATAAAATATTGTTTAAAATTTCGAGTCTTTAATAAATTAAATGATTGAGAATTAAATAATGAAATCTTATTTAATGTCATTTATGCTAATTATGGACTCAATTCAATTCAATTTAAACTTATCTTCAATTCAATAGAAAACTCATCAATACTTTAAGATTAAGGAAGAAAACATTTTGGTTTGACTTTAGGCACAATTGACTTTATTGAGAGAAAGAGAAGACTACCACTTAAAACGGGTCAGACGTGAGAATGCAAATAAATTTCGTGGTATATCGCCATAAACAAGAAATAGCCATAAAATATATAAAACAAGTGTTTTTACGGCACTTCTAATACGAAACGGAAAAGATGTCCATTACTTGTGTTGTCCACTAAATTGTTTGCAATAAATCAAACAAATTTTCTTTTATATAAACTTTTTTATGTGATTTTTATGAACTCAACACTGAATATAAGTTGTGTTTTGACCAAAAATATTTCTGTTACGACTAACCGACCATAAAAACAATTGAAAACATTAAATAAGTTTCTAATTAGTTTCACTTTTTATGAATAATGTTTTGACAATAATTTGAATAAACATTATTATTGTTGGACTAATTCATGCGATAAACACTTTATTGAAATAATAATAATAAGAATAATAAAGGCTTTACTTAAATATCTGAAAGCACTGAAGAAAAATTAATAAAAAGTATTTATCGACAATAAAACAATTAATTATTTGTCGAAATTTTTTTTCCTAACAATTTCTCAAAAGTTCATAAAAGAACGAAAAATTAAACACTTATTTATGAATTGCCTTTTTATAAGTTTGATATCACTAATATTGAATGAGCAAGATCATATACAGAATCGTTTAGCAAATTTTATTTTACTTATTTTTTTGTCCCTAAAGTAAAAAATCATTTCATTTTGTATGATATGAGTTATGGTAGAAATCTATGTAATGTCCACTCTGGAAGATGAGCATGCTTAATAATGCTTACCAAATGCCTAACAATGCCTAAAAAGCGTATTATTATTATGTTTATCATTTAGTGAACGTATCATAACTTTTATCACAATATTCTCGAAAACATTTAAATAGATTTTATATAATATTTTATGGCCCATAAAAATAGAGAGTCAGCCCAGGGCAACTTTTCCTTCTATTGACAAAACAAATCTATGCTATGAGTGAACGGGTCATCATATCTACCAAATTGTGCTCACTTACAATCATTTGCAGACAAATTCTATTTCATTCAATTATTTATTATTTGCTTTTTTTGGAATTCAAACAAAGATTATCTTAAATTTGATGTTAAGTTTTGTTCGGATTATACTTTCGAAGTGGACTTTATTTCAAGACTGGAATTTTAAGTTTACTTCAAGTAAAGTAAGTTTTCAAAGTTCGAGGTTTACTTCAAGTCTATCAGCTGTCCATATATTGAGCCCAACCACTAGTGACTAGTCTAAAAAATAATGATTATTGGTCACATTCGCCTCATTCTGATTGACCAAATAAATATGCCCAGTTCATTCACATTCACTTGAATAAGTCTACTTAATCATAACTTATGAATAGATTTAAAATAAGTATAAATCCTAAGATTTGAATATGAGTGAGTGAGTGGGTGAGAGAGAGAGAGAGAGAGAGAGAGAGAGAGAGAGAGAGAGATTATTGACAAATCTCATCAATGAATTAACTTCTAATTGAAGAGAAGAAAAGGAAGAATCGGATGTTTTATTAAAACTTGTATTTCGGGTCAATAAGTTTAAAGTAGAATCTTATCGGCCAATAGTGATGTGATTTAAGATTTATTATCAAGATGCTTTGCCAGTTAGTATGCATTATTCATGAATTTAAAGATATACATTAATAAAATGAATAAAAGAACAAAAACTAATGCCTCGAATATTAAATTTTCAAATATTTGACGTTTGGATGATTTGTCATAATTTCAGTTTATATTGATTTCAAACGAAACGGACTATAATTTTAAAATATCGACACAAAAGTTCAGTCAATATTGAAAAATGATTGTTATTTTATAACAAATATTAATATTTATATGTATTTTATGGAAAACTATAATTTTTCCAAAGAAATCAATAAATGGCTTTCATTTTCATCTTTCAATTCTTTCTTTCGTCAAAAAAAATGTATTTTAATCGAAATATTTTTGGAAATCAATTTTATTTATTTTTCTTTTGACGGATAACTTTTATGATAATCAGGACTCAAATCTATTAATAGGAAGAGAATTGTCTGTTTGAATAACCCATTAAATAATATCCATTATAACCATAATATCAAATTTTTTCATCAGACAAATAGTCAGACAATAGTCAATAAACTCAAATTGATTTTCAATTTATTTATTTATCCATTGATTGTAAATCAGTTATGAATTACTAAAATTCCATTTTTTTATTCTCTAATCAAAATCTTTAACAAAACGTTTCAGATAACAACCATTTTATCATTTTTACATTAATTATACGCATATTTCTTGATTTTGAGATTAGTTTTTGAATTTTTGTATTAGCATGGTACTCTTTGTTTCCATATAAAACTCACAAAAATTTATTTTTAAATTATGGAAAATAAAAGTTAAATGAAGTGAACCTAGAAATGAGTCATTGCTTTAATTTATGAAAATCTTTAAAAAGTTTTGAGGTTTGAATGCATTTTCTATTGACTCTAAGAAGAGTGACAAAACTGTCAGACATTTATTATTCAAATTAATGACAATTAAATCGAATAAATTTCTTCATTTGTTTCAATCAGTCAGCGATTCATTTGAATTGAGTAAAAGAATTAATGTCTGGACTCAAACTGATCTTAAATTGAATTAAAAGTCAATCAAATTTTGATGAGAAAAACTTTTTTAGAAACTTTTGCCGTTTGTTGTGATTTGCAATAAATTTTCTGTTCATTCATTGCATTAATAAATAAAAAATAAATAAATGTAATAATAATAACATAAGTTTTTTCTGAAAAGTTTCACTTAAGTTGATTAGAAGAGATCTCAAGTCAGGTATGGACGAGACGTGAAAAGAGAACAGCTCTAAGAAATGTCTAAAACAACGATAAATGAGAGGAATGTGAGCGCAAACACACATAAAGTATTGCATTTCCAACACATTTCTGAGTCTTCATTCGAGTGAAAGCCAAAAGTCTATTCAATGTTTGTCTTTCAGTGAAAGTTTGTGTGTGTTTTCAATAGAAATGATCCACAATATGTTTACGAGTCCTTCATTCCATTCTAGTGTGAGTTACCTGTGCTGTGCGCTCAGCCACTCGTCTAATGTTTATTTTTTAGAAAAGGTTTCTATATTAGACCTGAGCTCTCATTCGCTTACTTTAGTTTTTCGGTGAATGGACTGACTGTTGGACCAAACGATGGATCAAATCAATGATGAGATAATTGAAGAGAAAAACAATTCTTCGGTTAATAAAAATAATGAAATCAATTGTCAATCAATGAATAATTGCATTAATTTGTTGGAAATTCCGTGGAATGACGTTATATTCCCTTATATTTTGCGATACCTTTCGTGGAGAGACTTATTCCGATTGCGATCGACTTCACAAATGGCTCTTCAGATGACAACCGAATACTTTGAGTCGTTGTCTGTAATCGACTTATCTCTGGTTTCGCGTCGATTTACGGCCCAATCGTTTGTTATTATTTCCAATGACTGCAAGAATATTAGGATTTTGAATTTGGCTGATTGTAAGTGGATTTCCACTCCACTACTCATTCCTGTCATTCAGTCAAACCCTCATATCGTTGTATTGGATATCTCGGGCTGTTATGAACTGACGAATGATATTCTTCACAAATTGGCCACAAATTGCAAATCATTGAAGACTTTGAAACTAAAGGACTGCCATTGGGTTAATGGAAATGCAATTACAGACATTGCCCTCAATTGTCCGCTTCTGGAAGACGTCAATATCGGCAGCTGTTGGGAAGTGTCGGACGATTCGGCCATTGATTTGATTACTCACTGCAATCATTTGAAACGACTCTCACTTTCGAAGATTTACGGAATAACTGATAGGACTCTATTCTCTTTGGCATCAAATGCTAGAAAACTCGAGTATTTAGACGTTTCGGGCTGTTGGAGGATCACTGACTACGGCATTAGGTTCTCTCCACTCTTCTCTCTACTCTTCTCTCCACTCTTTCTGCCACTTTGTGTCACTTTTTTAATCTCTTAATCTTTTATTTTGACAGAAAAGTCGGGGAATATTGCAATGCATTGTCTCATCTAATTGTGGGCGACTGCAGAGATGTCACCGATCAGAGCCTTTCCCTTCTCATATCGAAAGGAATTTATGTTGACATTCCTCTAAAGAACCGAATACCTCATCATCTGAATGCATACCTCAACCATTTCGCCCGAATCCGATTACAAGTTTAAGTTTAATCCAATTGTTTTCTATATGTAAATCATTTTTTGATGACTCGTTTGAAACTAATTTTCAATTTTATTGTTCACAAAACTAGTCATAAGATTTGCGGAAATTTTTTTTAGTTATTATTATAATTTTATTATTAGTTATACGAATGATGTGATTGAATGGTGTCTTTACATCAAATAATTCTCAAATATATTCTCAATATATTTATTAATAATATTTTCAATTCAATACCACTTGAATTGATTCGACTTATTGTTCGAATTTAAACCTCTTTTTAATTCAAATTTCAAATCAATTACACACCGATTGACGAAATGAAAGCTATTTATTCTGATTTTTTATGGGATCACAAAAATCTTCTAAATTTATTTCTAATTTTTGACACAATTTACTCAAAAACTCGTTTCTATTGTATCCCTAAACTGGTTGTGAAAAAAGACTAATAAAATTCTAATCAGTTTTACAATAAAATTATCTCAAATTCAATTGAAAAACATCTTTGAATGAAGCGATAAATTTTCCCCCAAAATAATAGCTATTATTTTGTTTTTATATTTTCCATTTGATTTAAATTAATTTTCAAATTTATTCCATATTTTATTTTACATAAATTTTAAGCGAAAAAGTTTCCGATAAAAAGTAATTAATTTATTCAATTGAATACCAATTCGGAAGAAAACAGTTTTTATGTTTAATTGCAATAATATTAAATTCAATGACCGCTTCATTCAATAGATGTATACTATACTATAGGAATGGGCGCATCACAAATGGTATCTATAAAACATTATTGAGTAAAGATATAGTAGTGTACAAAAGATTTCAGGGATAGTTTGTGTGATCAATGATCCATCCATTCATTACTACTATTTATTGATGAACTGAGAAATTCTCTTATTTATCAAATACTGATTAATAAAGTGATGATCCAATTGAGACCTTCTCTACAAATGATCGCTTCTTATTGACAATCATTTATAACCAAATCTATAATTAATCAAAAATAACAAAATTTTTGTCCATTTAATGGTTGGAACATCAGAGAATCATTAATTGTAATTGTACCTAGTAATATTTTAGTTTGAAATAATTAATATTATTAATGAGTCATTAATAATGACAATTTTCTCTATTGTTTGCATAAGTTTTTATTTAAGCTGTAAATGCATCAAAAATGGCTAGCAAGGTGAATTTATTTCCAATTTTAAGTTTATTTAATAAATAATTTAATAAAATGTTGTTTTTAAAAAGGATTCATTAATTGAATGATTGTTTCAAAACTTTATTTCGATTTAATTATTAAAATTTAACAGAAAAGAGGACAAAATGGGATCATTCTTCTCATTCTTCTCATTCTTCTTAAACCTATTAAATCAAAAGAATTTCCGCTTATTTTAATAAGAGATAAGGAAAGTTAGACACAATCCACGTCTCTGTGAGAGGTATTGAGATTTCCTTAACTTTCGCACTATTTTAGAGAATCGAATCGCTCTTAAAATTATTTCAAATATAGGATATAATCGGAATTTTAGACACAATTTTTTTTAACTTTTATTTCAAAGTTTGTATAAGTTTCTTATTATGTAAGTTATATGAGCTATGTAAGTTACCAGGTATACTTATTATTTCTCTCTATATATATTCCAATGTTTTCCATATTCTCTGTTTATTTTTCTGCAGTTTTTAGAAAATTGTCTTAAAATTGTTTTATTTTTCCTTAAAGTCTAAGATATTTCACTAAAAATGATTTCAACATTCGATATATCATTTAAAATGAAGGCTTTACTCAAACAAATCACTTTTTTGAAAAAATTGTTGAAATTGTGTCAAATATTGGATTAACCAGATAGTTTTTGAAAATATTAATGAAATATTTAAAATTTTAATCAATTATCTCAAGACTCAGTTTAAGTATTTATTTATTTTTTGACTTTTATTTATTTGTAATACAATATATTATTGATAATGAAATGACCACATTATATATTGGAAATTATTTGAACAATGCAAAAAAGATGAGTTAACACTGCAGGGATGGCCAAAGGGGATCCGGAACGGAATACCCCCTTGGAGAGCAAAATATCTGATATCCGCCCTTGGAGAAGGAATTGGTGGCTACCAGACCAGCCCTTCCTATCGAAAAGAGGAAAAAATTGCGACAAAATTGAAAAAAAATTACTGAAAAATCAGTTAAATCTGATTGAATTATATGTATTTATAAGAAAAAACACCTAAAAACCACTTAATATGGGTTTTATAAAACTTTTATAGTGAATTTAGTGATTTTTCAAAATACCCCACCCTTATACCCCCTTGAGTAGAGACCTTTGGCCATCCCTGGTTAACAGTAATTCATATACTTTCAGAATGACATCAAAAGAATTCAAATAATTTCAGTTTAAGCGACAAAAAAAATATTTTATTTTTAAAAATGAATTCGAGTGAATCAGAATTTTCTTATGTTTTGGAAAATCCCTTAAATTTAGAGAAATTACAAAAAAAAAGAGTCTATATTTTTTGTCTATATTTTTGTCTATATTTTAGATTTAAAACTTATATTTAATTTAATTTATTGTTAAACTCGTCTGTACTGGAAATCAGCATTTTTTGTTGTGTATACTCGAGTACAAACAAATAAATTAATTTCAAAAATTCAATTCAAAAAAAGTGATGGAATTTATTGTTATTTTATGACAGTCTTAGCAACAATTCTATTATATTCTGTTACTCTTTACTAAAGGAAGGGTTTGGTAATCAAACTCTGATTTAATTTATATTCGTTTCGATATTTCCTTAAATATAATAATAACTAATTATTATTTATTTTAATAAAGAAATTTGTTATAATTGAAATCTTCAATAGTGTTAATAGAGTACAGTGACCAGGTAAACTTTTTTATAAAGGTTTATTTTTAACCATGTACACTGTATATTATACAGTACATATTATGAAATAAAATATAAAAATACAAATATTAAAGGATTAAAATTATAAAATTATCTTGATACAATAATAAATTTGTTGTCAAAATTTTGTCGATTTTAGTATATTTTTCATAATTTTTTTTAATTAATTAAATTTGAATTTTAAAATTGAATTTTATTCCTTTTATTGTATTTTTAATCTTTGAGTCAAACTAATTGTTGAGTCAAAATTAGACAAAAATAAAGAACTACTCTTGGTCTGGTCATCATAAGTGTCATCGTTGATATATTTCTAATTAAATTATTAATATTTAAGATTCGATGTATTAATTTAAATATTTTTTATTTAAAAGAATTAATATATTTTGAAAAATCAAATACTTTTCAAATTTATTTTATAATCTATTGATCGACACTTCATTACAATTCAATATAAATAATGTCTGAAATCAAACTTAAAAGCATTAAATCGACGCCAAATAATTAATTAAATTAATTGATTGGAGTATAAAATGAAGTAATCAATTAACAAATAGTCAATAGATTTTCCTCACAAACATAAAAAAATTAAGAAAAATTGTAAACTTAAAATCATTGTAAACAACTTATCTTGATATTTGAACTTGCACAATAATTGTTTTAATTAAATTTAATTTAATTATTACTATCAATGATTTTTCCTATAAAAAGGAGTTAAAAAAAAAAGAAAATGCAGTCATTAATAATTAATGATTAATTAAAAGTTACCGTTTTTTTGCAAATATTATAATTATTAATAAATTTCTGATTTGGTTTTAAATTTGATTTAAAAATATTCTGTAATTAAATTCTAATATTCGTTACAAATAAAAAAAAATTTCTGATTTTAAAAATAAAACATTTACTAAATTATATTTGTTTGTGTAAGTTACTAAGATATTGCAAGAGCAAATAACTTATGCTAAATTACATTATCTAATTGGTTATATTCTAAAATGTTTTCCTATTTAGGTTTAACCTTGGATATTTTTAGTAAATAATATTCAAACGAATGACATCACATAATGTCCTTATAATCCATTTCTAGTTTTAAAGTTTGAGAGAATAAAAGAGAAATTAGTGTTAATTTGATTAAATTATTATATTTATTGTGTTTGAGATGACTCTCAGATGAGTGACCGTCTGTTGAGACCAATGTTTGCAAAAGGGTTTCAATTTGAGTGAATGTGAGTCACGTTTTTTGTGAAAATGGAAGCCTTGGATCAGATGTTTGTTTGACCGCATGTCTGTTGATATCATTTATTATCAATTAATTGATTAATTATTTTCATTCATATTATTAGAAATGATTTCATAGTTTTGATTGTTTTTAATCAAACATTTGATTTCTGGTCATTAAATACTTAATTACTTGAATTGTTTGCAAAAATATCATTATTTAAGTATTAAATATCGATTAAAAGACACAAAATGTTGAGAAATGCGAGTAATTCGGTGTCCAAACTATTATCCACTAATAAGTGTTTAACTAATTCTCGATTCTTTGACGAAACTCTTGACTTATTGGCCAAACAATTAAGTGGTCACCGATTCTACTCATCTTTGAATACTTCCCACGAAATTCCAGAAAACATCAAATATGTTGAGGACTCGTCGGACCCCTCTTTCTTTCATATGGTTGAATACTTTTACCACAAGGGATGGCAAGTCGTTGAGGACAAACTCGTCGAAGAATTTAAAGGAAAATTGACTCCAGAAGAGAAGCGAAAGAAAGTAAGAGGATATCTCTCAATATTAGGTCCCTGTCATTCGGTTCTTGAGGTGGCCTTTCCTCTTAAACGCGATAACGGAGAATATGTTATGATTAATGGTTGGAGAGCACAACACAGCCATCACAGACTTCCCACAAAAGGAGGTCTGTTTGTCGCTATTCTATCAATTGTTTTCATTTATTAAATATGAATTGTATTTAAGGAATTCGGTTCAGTAATGACGTGTCTTTAGATGAGGTCAAAGCTCTGTCAGCTCTCATGACATTTAAGTGCGCTGTAGTGGACGTCCCGTTCGGTGGCGCCAAAGCAGGACTAAAGATTAGTCCGCGAGAGTTCAGTGATAACGAGTTGGAAAAGATTACTCGCAATTTCGCCCTCCATTTATCAAAAAAGGGATTCTTAGGTCCGGGTATTGACGTTCCGGCACCAGATATGGGAACCGGTGAACGTGAGATGAGTTGGATCGCCGACACTTATGCCCAGACCATCGGTCACACAGATTTGAATTCTCACGCATGCATTACAGGCAAACCTATAAATCAGGGCGGAATTCACGGCAGAATTTCTGCCACCGGAAGAGTACATATCTTTTCATTTTTTCCATTCCTTTAAATTAGATATAATTTAATTTCTTTTAATTTATTTGCGATAAAAGAATACTTTTATTAAATCTTAACTCAAATGATAACAAAAATCTGTCTTTTCTTTTGAAGATTAGATAAAAATATCAAATTATGATTAACTTATGTTTCAATTAAAGGGTGTTTTTCACGGAATCGACAATTTTATAAACGAGGCCTCATATATGTCAATAATTGGCAACACTCCCGGATGGGGAGGGAAGTCATTCATAGTTCAAGGCTTTGGTAATGTTGGCCTTCACTCTATGCGATACCTGAACAGAGCCGGAGCCCGTTGTATAGGAATTATGGAAAGAGACGGAAGTATTTTCAACCAAAATGGAATCGATCCCAAAGAGTTGGAAGACTGGAAGATGAATAACGGAACTATTGTAGGATTTCCTAACGCTGAAGCATATACTGGAGAGAGTCTTCTCTTTGAAAAGTGCGATATTCTGGTGCCGGCGGCCACGGAAAAAGTGATCACTAAAGACAATGCGGACAAACTTCAGTGCAAAGTATTAAAGAAATTATATTTAGTTTCTTTCAAATGAATTACATTTTAAAATTAGATAATCGCTGAGGCAGCCAATGGTCCGACCACTCCGGCCGCCGATAAAATTCTGATCGATCGAAATATTCTTATAATTCCTGATCTGTATATAAATGCGGGCGGAGTTACAGTTTCCTATTTTGAATGGCTTAAAAACCTAAACCATGTCAGTTATGGTCGCCTTCTTTTCAAATACGAGAGAGACTCTAATTATCACTTATTAGGTATTTTACCCCTCTTTAGAGCCCTAAATATTTAATGGATTTGTTTAGAGAGTGTCCAGGAATCTCTTGAGAGACGGTTCGGCAAAGCGGGCGGACGTATTCCTATAGTCCCGAGTGATTCGTTCCAAAAGAAAATATCCGGTGCTTCCGAAAAAGATATCGTCCACTCAGGTCTCGACTACACAATGGAGCGCTCGGCGCGGGTAAACACAAATAACAATTCAATATATTATTCACTGATTCTATTTTACAGCAAATAATGAGAACTGCAATGAAATACAATTTGGGTCTCGACTTGAGAACAGCCGCTTATGTGAATTCAATTGAAAAAATTTATAACACATACAAAGAGGCCGGACTTACGTTCACATAAAAGCAATTTTTTGAAATCAACTTTAAAATTGCTTCGACTTTATTTACTTTTTCTTATAAATATTATTGTAATAACATTATTATTATTATTATTATAATTATAACTATTTAATAATCAACTCTTTTGGAGGCAATGTTTTAAACAAATCGAAGAATTGCGGATAGATTTTAGTGAACCAAATGTCAAATTTAATATATTTGTATAAATATGTTATCGATAATAGTATTGAGTGTCAAATTTGCAGTCATTTTAAAAATGTTTTTAACGCTTTTAATGCTCTAATTTTCAGTCAATCAATTCTTTAGTTAATTTCAGTATTCTATGCATTCATTCACATATCGAATGTGACTCTAATAAAGCAATATTACAATAATTCACTCAATTATTGTAATCAGAGCTCAATCTTTTGGTCGCTCCTCGTTTATAATCCAATTCGGGTTAGACATAGTCTGATCAGAACGCGGACCAATCACTACTACACCTGAATGAGGGCTTCCCTCCAATAAATACCTGTTTTGTTAAAAAAGACTATAAAAGTAATAAAGAAGTTTAAATGTTTACCTTTTGGCCACTTCTTCGATATCGGCTTTTGTAACGTCTAATAAACGCATTCTATATTCATGTTTCATCTGATCAGTGATTCCAGTGGTAAAGAATTGTAATCCCTGTTCACTGGGAAGAATGGGATGGTCCACATCTCGAAAAACAGAAAGTTTTGCCTCATCCACGTCTTGTTCGTTATAATTGTTCTGATCGGACAACCATTCAGCTGATCCTTTGAAGGCATTAATTGTGTTATTGATATGAGGATCGCGATAAGAAAAATAATTGAAAACACCCGCATTATTTAGAACAGTGCCCACACCATAAGCACCTCCTTGTTCTCTAACTTCTCTGAGAAGATATTTGGCGGAAACAAGTTTTGAAGCGATTTTAAGTTTAGGATAATCGGTGTGAGTGAATGGCGCGCAAAACACTGATTTCCCCAAATAGTTATTTGCAAACGGAAACACATTGTGTTCATTAAGGTTTGACTCAATCACTGGAATGTCTTCACCAGAAGTTTGAGAGTCATTGCTTTGAAGTAAAACATTTGGAGCGGACTTTTTAATTGAGTGAATAAATCTCTCAACAATTTGAAGGGTTGGCCTAATAGTTGGCGCCTCCGCATTGATTGCACATCGAATTGATTCTGCGTTTAATAGAAGTGATGCAATGGTTTGCAGTTTCGATACAATTATTGTCATGTCTTCTGAATTAGTCATCGATCGAAAATGTGAAACAGAAGTCAAACCACTCGTTAGTTCCCTAAATTTGGAGGCACCGCCTAAAGAGGCCGCCGAACGATTCATAGCATATCTGTGACCGTTATTCGATACACTAAGTGTCAGTTCTGTTGAACACATTTTAATGAGTTGTAGTAAATGATCGAAATCGTCTTCAAATCGAATTTTAGTAAATAAATGAGTCCATAACTGAAACATTTTTTCGATATTTCTCTCCAAACAAAAAGAAGAAATAATGAGACCCTTTTCATATAAGTCAAAATGTGATGGGTGATCTGACACATGCACTGAAACTTCAAGTCCACCGGTTCTCAGATTGATTTCTTGGTCTAATTGTTTGCGATCGAGTGGTCCGGCGCCTAATTTTGTCATTATTTGACTAAATAGAGGTAAATATGGAATCAAGTCTTTGGGGAAATCATTGCCTTTAGGTTTAAGAATAGCGTTGAAGTGAGTTATGCCATTTGTCGGCTGAGCACTCCATTGAATGTCTACGTCTCTAATTTTTGTGGTTTCAATATTTGTGGCATTAAATCGTCGCGAAATATCGTCTCTAACACTAAGTGTTGGCAAAACAGACATATCTTCTATAGTTTTTTGGACTTTTTCTAATTCGATTCCGTTTTCATAAATTGTTTTAAAGTCTTCTTTCTTGAGTTCAGACAACTTCTTTTTTAAGAGATTCTGTTCTTTAAGTTTAAGATTATTTTCGAAGTCTTCTGAGGGATTCATTTCTAATATTAATCGATGAGAATTTAAGATAAAATTTTCTCTAATTTTTTCTTTTAAAAAATTAGGATTTCGTTTAAGTTGTTCTCGAAAAGCGTTAACGCATTCGTTTACTCGAAGGCCTTCGATTGGATTTGAGTCTTGAATCCAAATGGGGTTCAAATTCATTCCGAGACTCAATCCATAATTATCTGTTTGTCTTTTTGTACTCAATTCTACCCTATGAAGTATTGCCTCAATCCTTTCGTTAGAAAAGCCATCATTGATAGCATTTTTGAGCGCAACTTCAATGGCTTTGAGGACGTAATTGACCTGATTTTTAGCGATTCCCTGCAAACCCACCGAAAAGAACGATTGTTTCGTAAAATTACAATAACCGCTATTTGGACTGAAGTCCGAACCCAAACCCGAATCAATTAAAGCCTGATATAGAGGAGCATTCGGACCATCAATCAAGAGTGAACCAAGAATTGCCAAGGTGAAACACTCGTGAATATTGTTAATTTCTTCTAACATAAAAGTAACGCTAACTGTTGTTTGTTTATCGGGAAACGGAGCCATTGGGTCGAACTGACACTCAATTGTCTTTCGCACAGGTTTTGACCACTTTGTCTGAGGAGTCACTTCAGTCGATTTCTTGAAGTCTTCATTTAAAGTGAATCGATTTAAGACATATTCATTAATAAAAGACAAATGGGATTCGAGCGGAAAATTTCCATAAGTGACGAATCTTAACATTCAAACAAAATTCAATTCTCATCTCTTGTTTAGTAATACAAACCTGGCATTACTCGGGTGGTAATGTTTATGATGAAATTGTTTCAGATCTTCATAACTTAAATTGGGAATAGAGAGGGGGTCTCCGCCCGATTCATATGCATAAGTAGTGGTCGGAAACATATGATGTAATAAACTACGAAAGTATAGCGAAGAAGGATTCGACTGTTTTTTTGATAAAATATTAAAATTAAGTTTTCATTGAATTAAAATTAAAGATAAAAACTTACAAAAACTCCTTTCATTTCATTAAAAACAACGCCTTTGAAAACAATGTCAGAGTTAGGGTCGGCCACAATATTATGTTCTAAACGCCAGCCCTCCTGACGAAAGTCTGTCTGAAGAAGTCTTGGAAAGAAAACTGCGTCCAAATAGACTTTCATTAAATTATAAAAGTCTTTATTATTTTGAGTACAAAACGGATAAAATGTGTGGTCAGGGAATGTCATCGCATTCATAAATGTGGCCAAAGATCTGTTCAACATTTTAAAAAACGGATCCCTCACTGGATATCGTTCTGATCCGCAAAGAGCCAAATGTTCGAGAATGTGAGCCACTCCCGTGTCATCTCTTGGAGTGGTTCGCAGCGAAACACCGAAAAGATTATTATTATCTTCTCTATAGAGATGAAGATGTTGTGAACCAGTGTTTTGGTGATTTAATAAATAAGTTGTGAGACATAGTTCAGGGATGTCCTCAACCGCTTCCACTTCATATCCGTGAAGAATATCACCCTTTTTAAAGCCATTGATATGAAGAGCCGCCGATGAAAGGGATGAATACGTCCTCCGATTTAAGTCAAAGGCTTTGATTCGCTTCAAACGTGTAATTGATCTGAAAGACAAACATTTGCTTAAAATTAGCGAATATTTGGATAAAATAAAAAAGTTTTAATTACTTAAAGTTTTTAATAATTGTAAACATTTTTCAATTATTCAATAAATGAAATTCAATGCAATTATTGCCTAATATTTTGTTTGAATTGAAAGCACATGAATTTTATTTGACTTTAGTTTAAAACAACGTTACGACTCTTTTTGTGTCCCCTTTTCATTCATTTCTCTCAAAAATGCCGGTATTTATATATTTTGGGTCTGAAATTCACTTTGAATTTTGAGATAAAACATAAGATTTGTATTCAATGAGACATTTATAAGAAATAAGATTAAGATTAGAGACATT
>JAQIXI010000204.1:0-30472 GCA_034700165.1 Galumnidae sp. Gr-Ori-00277 | reverse complement strand
AAAATAAATTAATGAATTTTTATATTAAACTAATTTCAGAGTAAAAATGGAATAAACATATCTTTTAAACATTAATAACAGAAATTAATTGAATTGCTGTTAATTTTGCAGATTTTGTCTTTTAATTACTTTAATAATCAAAATATAAAATATGTATTAAAAGAGTTTATTTTATTTTAATTCCTTTTAAAAATTTTTTTATTTAAAAAACATTAAAAAGAAGTCCCGTTTCTTCTCTATTGGGGGAGAATTGCGCCAAATATTGTCTGCAAATATCCCCTCTTTTGGCAATTCATAACCAAATGGAAAGTGAGTTAGCCCTCAGACAGTCATCTCTGATCCAAGTAAAGGCACCTTGATGATTATGTTTTCGACAGACATTCACTTTTATTATATGAGTTCAGTAGCCCCAAGAGGTGGTAATCAGATTGTGAGGAGTCTGGACTTGGGTCCCCTCCGCGCGCAAACGGTAACACAATAGTGCTTTTATTCCGATCACAGCTGTGTCTCAAATATACACAAAAACTTGCATTTTCTGCATTCCTTACTAACTGTTAAACGGTTTGAAAACTTCAAAAGAGACTATTTTTCAAATACTGTCCCAAAACATAGCTTTGCTTTAAAATAATGTCAACAAAACTAAAACGAAAGAATCGAATTAAAGTTTTACTAAAATTAACCCAAATTTAATGGTATTGGACTTAAAGGGGAGTCTCTCTCCATATGTATTTGCATTAGAGGTGACAAACAAAACACAAATCAAAATAAACACAAAAACCTGTTTTAGTGATTATTTTCAAAAACTTATCTGCGATTAAGCCTTAATGTCGTAATGATTGTAACGAAGTGTCCCTTCAATGCTTCAATGTTACACTTTTTTCCATTGAATAAAGTTTTCATTTTAAAAGAGACTTAAAATCTTTTAAAATTCAAAATTTGTTTAATTTATTGCAAATTAAGTTTTTTTATTAAAATTATTTCAAATTAACTATTCATATGAAAAAAATATTTAAAAACTTTGTATTTGTCATCAAAAGACGATTTGTGGTAAGAAAACACAAGACAACAATAAGAGTAACACATATTAAGACACTTTAGAAATGTTTGTGGACACTGACTAACATTAATTAAGAAACAGATGTAATGAGTCATTGCATTACATAATAATTCATTTAATCTGATTTTGGATAAGATTTTGATAAAATCATTCATTTATTGATTGAAAAATTATTGATTAAAAAGAGGTTAAGAACAAAATCAGTGAAAATTAGTGCTGAAAATCAATGACTGATTCCTATCTTATTTGAGTGTCATTTGTGTTGACTATAATTCATTTACAATTGAATCAATTTAGTCGACGACGAGTCAAAAGTTAATAATAGTGTAAAACTTGGACTCAATTGAAGTAATGAATACAAATTGTATTATACACTGACATAAAGAAAGCATTAATTTAATACTCGCTTTGGATTTAGACGACTGTCAGACAATTGACGCTTTACTTCACTTTTTAGACTCAATTTTGAAATAATAATCATTAAAAGTATGAATGGAATCAACGAAAGGACACAAAAGACTAATTGAGAAGTCATTTAAAATGAGTTACGAACCGATCATAAGAAGAGCGAGGGTTAGGTTTTCGCGACCCGTAGTCCTGAGGGCACCCAAAATAGTACCGATGATTGCGCACAAAAGTCCGATAAAAGAAATCAATAAAATAAACCATCGAATGGATACTCCATTACAGTTCAAACATGTCTTCGACGCAGAGGTTTCGGTGTCACTGACAGCACAGGCGGGCATTAAATAGTTTGGTCGCGAACACTGCGCTAACACTGCAGTCGGAGTTTGTAAGAGTCTCCGCGATGGAAGGGGTGGTCGACCCGCCACTGGTAATGGAGGAGGAGGTGGAGGGGGTGGCGGCGCCCGAATTGGCGTATTTCTACCCCTTTCGACTAAACGAGGCAATGATGACAGATATGGCAATTGCAGACCATTTGGGGGTAGAGTTGAATAGGGAGGGGGCGGCAGATGTGAATTGAGTATATCCGGTAAGTCGTGGACAGGGGTATCGTTCGCACGGATTTGAGTCGACTGAGAAGCACTTCGGAGGGTTGTATTGTCTGCCATTAAATGCGATTGAATTGGAGGCGACGACTGCAGACATTTTGTGTGCAGACAATCGTATGAACTGCGAGTCCTTTCAGTTGTTGCAGACTCTAAACCTCTCTGTCCATAGCTTTTGGGTCGACTCACCATAAATGATGTCATAAATCTTATTCACCGCCTTTTAAGTAATGCCTTATCACAAGTGGTTCCCCACTCGACACAAACTGACCCCAAACGCACGTATTATATACTGAAAGGTATAGAAGAGTAGAAGCCTTCAGATGTCTCTCATTTCAATCTTATTTATGTCAAAATCCAAACGCTTTTGTGTTAAACCAAAGCTGTATTTCGGTATATATTGACTGCAATGTATGAAAAGCGCATGACTTGTCTTTTGGCCCACAATTACATGAATTAAATGTTTTTTTGATTTTCAATTACTAGAGTTTACTCTTCTCTGCTTTAACTCAGGTCTTAAGAAATCAATAATATAGAGAGAAGTGGATGTCCTGTTCAGTCCTCTTTTACTATCAACAAACATAGCCTTAGAGACAAAGAAGTATTGCAAACATTTCATTCATTTCCTTCCTTTTAGAAGTCGTGAAAGAATGCGATCCGAAAATAAGTAATAATGGAATAGAAAATCATTTATTATATAATGAACTGAAAGTGAAACTTATCGGAGAGAATCCATTTTTACAGACAATTATATCTGATATTAGATTTATTTACTCCAAATAAAACATTTGTTGTGTTTTGGAATAAATTATCGCTAAAATCAAATGTTATTTAATATAACATTTAATATAAGTTATATCAGGAGTTATGGTCTATAAGAAAGGCGTTTCCGTAAAATAAAATCTCATTTTTCAGATATTTTACATAATTTTCAACAAAATATTCGGCAAACAATGCATTCAATTATTATTTAATGAATGAATGAGAGATCGATTCATAAAATCTTAACAAAAGATACTTTTAGTTATTGTTAATAGACTTTAATTTTAATGTTGTTTTTATTACATTTCCATATATTTCCGTATTTTATAGTTTTAAATCTTTTATTAATTCGTCTCTTCTTTTATAATACGAGTAAATCGTTAGACGAGAATAAACGGTATTTCACTTAAATTTTCGATAATGTCTTCCAGACATTAGAGGAACACCTATTTTACATACATATTAGAAAAGTGTATAAAAGTATTGGGCAGACAATGAAAAAATGATTAACACATTTCCCACAAAACGAAATATGGTTTTGAGTGAACTAACAATTGAGTGTCGGCTTTGATTCGGAGGTAATTATTTGATGCGAAAAAATATAATAAATTCCGAATATTTGATGCAATACTTCTATTGGACTCATATTTTGTGAAACACCACTTCTCTCCACTTTTTCATACAAAAAGTTCTTATTATCTAAAAAAATCTTATTCAGAGCATAGAATTAAAACTAGAACTAAACTTGATTGTTCATTTTTGTTCATTTCTGTTGATTTTTTAATTTCAGGCATTCATTTGAAATCTAAACTAAATTTTTCTATTTTTACAGTTTTTTCTTAGACTTCTGTAATAAAAATTCTTAATTATTTTAAGAACAATAAAAAATATTCTATTAAACAAAATTAGAGTTTAATAAAGTATTTTAGTAGTGATTAACTAAATTATTATTAATTGAATTCTTGTTTGTTTTCAATTAATTTTCGTTAACTCTGAGAGGGATCTCAAGAGAGGAAAAAAATGAAAAATAAAAAAAACAAGAAATGAAATGAAATATTAGGAAAATTTGCATTTTTATAAACAGATTAAAATAGTAATGAAAGTTAATTCACTTATACTCTAAACAATATATTTGTGTTGAACTCAATTCCGGTAAATTCAATCAAATTGAAAATCGAAGTGAAATAAATGGCGATATAAATGAAAAAAGAGGTCATTAAATGAGTTAATGGGGAAGAGATTGATATAATCACGTTATAGATTAGACAACTAAAAGTAACAAGTTTTTAGAAAAGTTGAAAAACGGTCTAATTTATTGATTGGACAAACATTGAAAGCATCCAAAACTAAATACTCATTCAATGTTGAGGTCTTATCGAAAAAAAAGTCGAAATCGAAGTTATAGATCACGACATTCAACAATTGTGACGAATCTGATGATTGAATCTATTGTCTGACCCATTAATGTTGTGAACAAATCAGTCATAACTGACTGACTCTACAATACTATAATTCCATTTCTATTAAAAAACGGTGTAATTATAAAAAACACTATAAGAGTTCAAATACTATAAGAATATCTAAAAATAAATAACAACTTTTGACGAGAATATAATAATCATTTGCTTTGAATAAAGACATGAAATAATGAAATCAGAGCCAAATATTATTATTGTTGTCTAACATTTTATTGTCTTCTATTCCCTTATAATTTCATATTATTTTTGAAAGTCTTAAAAGAAAGTGAGTTAAGAGAAACTGAACCAATGAATACATGAATGGATAATAACTTATATGAATCCTAACTTTTTTTTAGTTCATCTAATTTTGAAAAATTATATGTTAAGCAAAATTGCTTTTCTCTAATTAATCAGTTTTTGCAACAAAATTAGTTTAAAAATAAATTCCTTTTCATTATTATTAATGGACTAATACTCGATTTTTTACTCAACACTCTTTAGAGGCATAAACTTTTATTCAGAAAAATGTTGTTTTTAATTAAAGCTGAAGTCCTGTCCTTTTTATTACTAAAAATACATAAATTAGATTTGATTGAGAACTTTAAAAACCACTCCAATCACTAAAACTCCATTAATTTAATTTAGTTTAAGAATAAGAAAAGAATTAATTTTATAGAAAAATATAAAAAATTTTTATTTCAAACACTTTTAATACAAAACTGATTCACTATTTTTTTTATTAATAATATATTTTTAGATTATTTTATGATTTTAGTGAACATTTGTTTTGTTAAGAAATAAAATAAATGGCAGTTAATAATAGTAATAGTAATTCAATAACTTTGTTGGTTATGACTCATAAGTGTATTTGTCCGGTAAGTTATGTTAGAGTTAGTGTTTGCCGTGATTTTCACTCATTCGGCTTCTGGTTAGTGATCACGACTTAAATCCAGTGCAGAATCTATACTAATCTGTTCTAAAAATAACTGTTTTATAGCAGTAAACCTCTTGACTGTAACTTAAAGATTGAAGAATTAAGTGCCGAACCATTGATTTGCCAAATGAATCACTGATTACTGATTTGCCATTTAGTTATCAAAAGTCTTAAATATTATCTGAGAGTAAAGACAAACAATAGACGAGCGTTTCATTAGAGTAGTCACTGATTAACATTGAATGTGAATATTCTTCAAAACATGAATAACTGGCAAACAATACGATTCAAGTCTAGCGATAGGAACAGGTCTATCAGTGGTAACACTTCCTGGATTTGGAGGCAAACTGGTGTTGGCTATCGATAGGTATCTCAAACTGGTATCGCATGTGTTTAACTTATGTGTTCAGTAGAGCGAACAGTCCCTCCACTACTTTGAATACAGAAATTTATTGTTTTCAAACCTAAATTGTCTCAAATTAGTAGAAAACAATTATAACGATTTATTTTTAGCCCTCTTTAGCTCTTTCTCCATATCGTGTGCTTATAAACTAATTTTCGATTATTTATTATTCCTGAGTATAATCTCAAGTAATTTATCAGATAATTCAGTAATTCATCCATTTTTGTGTTCAAATATTCCTAAAACCAATTCATAAGTAATTCATTTATTTTATGAATAAATAATTGATTCAATTGTTTTTCACCTGAAAAATGAACATTTTATTCATTTATTGCTGGTTTAGATCTATTCTATTCTTTTATTTACTCATTATTGCGCTCTAATTCATAAAATGATTTGTGAGGATATTTTCAATGCAAATTGTCCTTGGTCTACAACAATTAATCCCTAAATAGGATTTGTCTGGAAATGACATTTTATGAGAAAATTTAAAGTTTGTGTCAAAGTTTTAAGCGTTCAAAGCATGCCTTCAATTAGTGGACAAAAACAGGCAAAAGAACATTAAATTGTGGTATAAATAAAGAACATCTGGTGTTGGCTCTGGTAAAGGCTCTGGTAAAGGCTCTGGACGTTCTAAACTTGAACTAATCAAACCCATGTCTAATGATGGCATGCATTTCAATGAGAACAGACCAACACATCTGTCTCTAATAAAATGCAATCAATTGAATCGATTTTATGACCATTTTTAGCACATTTTGGCTAATTTTTGCCACAAGTTTTAACAATTATATTACAGAACAGATAAACAACTCTTCAATTGCACTAATTTTACAGAAATTTCAACAAATGTTTAAAATTTTTCATCAAATTATCTCAAACCTAAATAAATGAGTGATTCATATATTCTTTAGGCGAAAATGTGTGGCATTTAATGATTCCATTATAATTTGTCGACAATTCAGACCAGATCTGAGACACATTTCAATTAAATTTTGAAATCTCAGGCAAAGCATTCAAAACAATATTTATGTCTGAAGTCAAGGTTAATGAATATATTCTATTCAATCGAATTAATTCCTCGAAGACTGACCTCTTTTTTAGTCAAAACAATTAAATGACTTTTCTTTAAATATTTGTTTTACTTTTCTATTATTTTTTTATTTAAAAAAAAACAGAAAAAATCGTATTTTCATTGTGTCTGTCATTGAATGTATTGAATACAAGTTGATTGACACCGAATTCCTCAGATATATGTCAAAATTCGTGGGATTTCGTATCAAAATATTATTATTATTATTATAATAGCAATGAATCGATAGTCAGAAGTATTGGTTTCTAATTCACTCTTAAAATTCCTTCAAAATTGAGCCATACTTTTGGCTAAAAATTTAAGGCATCAAAACCTTTAAAAAACAAATATTTGATTCAATAACGGATCTAACGTTTAAAAAGTTCATTGAATATGAGTTTTCATAAATTATTTCCAGAAGAAAAGGTAAAAACGCAAATATTTTTCAGTTGAACAGAAATTGAACCCGACTATTACCTTGAGTATGACCTTACGACCCAAACTAAATAAGAAAACTGTAATCAAATTTCAATTTTAAGGCCTCAACTAATGTTCACAAAAAGGTCTGGTAATGTATTGACTCTTCAACACTGGTATAAGAAATGGTTTGCGACAATTCACGTAAAACTAATATCTTCTGAAAGCGATAATTAGTTGGACTTCACTTGTTTTTCAGTTAAGTCACGCATTGATGCAAAATGTGCTTCAATTCAATTCAATTTTTTTGTTTCAGTTGTTTCGGTTTTTATTAGGGAAATGAGATTTTGTATGAACTTAAAGTTAGCATGCTCATTTTTTATTCATATGAGATTAGAGATTAAATTGAAAACAAGGAACTTTTTATGGAAAACATTGAAAATAAGGAAAAACTATAGTATTTGATCGATAAGTTAAAGTGATTTGCAAAATGTGGTGAAAGAAAGTGTCAGTTGTCTGTTGTCTGACTTAACAATCAATTCCTCCATTAATTGCAATGATTTTCAAAATATAATCCCATTATTGAGAGAATTGACTGAATATTAAGATTTTATGAAATTTCGTTTTCATTTCAGTCAACTTTCAATCAAAGAAATGATTATTAAGAGTAAAGTATTGTCAATAAATTCCGGTTTTGAGTGATTGAATAGGAATGTAATTTACAATCATTTCAAATATGTGTCATTTGGGGTAAACATATTTCTCACAATAAGTTATATAATGTATATAATGGACGTCAGATTATTTTCGTCTACAATTAATGTCAGATATAATAAATACAATAAAAGTGGTTATAATGAGAGCAAAAATGATGAGACATTAACACTGAGTCCAACAAAAAGAATTAGTGAATAATTGCAAGTCTATAGCAATCGATAACCAGTTATACAATAAATGAAATACTGAATCGATTGCAGGACTATTTCGACGAGAATTTCGGTCATTTATTATATCAGTTTGTGAGCAAACAATACAATACAATACTCTTTGGTTTATATGCAGTTATTCGAAGAGAAAACGAGTCTTCAATTAATGGCTTTCAGTTTATGAGTCAATAACTCAATGATTACTTTTTTAAGTTCACAAATAATGAGTACAGGATTTACGCAAATATTAAGGCATAAGACATAAGACATAAGACATAAAAGGAAAAAATCAATGAAAAACAGTTATTCATAAATAATGGACTTAAAAGCAATTTTCAACGAAACAGTTATTTCAAAGGTTTTTCCAAATATTATAACATTAAAGACGAAGAAAGTCATTGCAAAAGAATTTACCAAATCTTTGATCTCAGAAAATGGTTTTCTTCTAAAATTTCAATTAAAATTTCGGTCAAAACAGTGATTTGTCTGCAAAACAAATAAATATTAACTTTGAGTTCAAGTTTCAGACATTCCTTTAACAACAAAATTATAATTCTCTGTAATTAACTTTTTTGCCAATCATTAAAAACTATTGAATTACATTAATATCCTGTTATACTCGTTAGGACTCCCTTTCTCTTTACTACACTTTCCAAGTATTGAATACTAATCGCAAACAAAAATAAGACTCATTTTTGACATTTCATGAAAAAAGACCTTAAATTCCAAGAGCATTCTCTTACAGTGTTTTCCTTTTTTGCAAAAACTAATTTAAATTAAGGTTTAAATAGTTTTGAAACATGCTTGCTTCAATCACTTCAATCATTCTAAACAAACACAAATAAATAGTTTTTGAAACAATTTTCTTATTTTAGATATTTTTTCCAAAATAAAAGTCTTATATTTTGATTCTAACCGACAAAGAAATCTGATCTCAGCCTTAGTATAGATTTGGGGCTCAATTTTAAAGAAGTTTTTAGTTATTTATTTTGATCTCAACATCTTTTAGCGAATTGTGGGGAAAGTCAGATGAAAGTCAGAACAGGACTCAAGTTTTGACAAATGATTATGTCTTAGATTATCGTTTGGTGTTTATGTTTGCGTTAACTGTTTTCTGCGTTTTTCACATGTTTTCAACAAAAAAGGAAAGTTTTTCTCTAATAAAGTCTTTTCAGTGGAAAAATTCCGCTTAAATTTCTTTTTTAGTAATATTTTGTTCAAAAATTTGAATTTAAATTCAAATTCTTTTATTTTGTAGTTTTCATTGCATTTCCCATATTATGAATACAGAAGTAAACCTATAAACGAATGCAAATCAAAAATTTTCACATTTTAATTTTACAAGATGATATTCTAATGTTTATTAATAAAAAATAAGGTAATTTTTAAATTATAGGAAATTCTAATTCGATTAAAATTCTTTTTAATCAAATTGACATTAATATTGATTAAAGGGAAGTACCAAATCAATGACCGGTTCATTACTTCTGCTCTTTTATATACTGTAGATTCTACAGTATATACAGTATACATACATTAAACTTGTATATTGACGGTTTATACAAATATAAAGTTTGGTGCAAAAGATTTTGCAAAAATTATAATATACCGATAATATATATATATATATATTTCTTCAAAATTATAATTTTAAGAACAAAATAGGCTAGGATAAAAATTTGAGCTAGACAACAGTTAGTTGGTCTATTAAATATTAATAATGATTTATATTAATTCTGAATAATATTTAACTTAAAATTAGTGAAAATTAGTTATCAAATGATAAATAATAGTTCAAATTAATTGTATAAAAGCCTCCAAAGAATCTTAAATAACGATTAAAATAATATTAAATCTAAAGATTATGTACTAAAAGGACCAAAATCTGGTCCCCAGGCGTTAAAAATGATAATTTAATAAATTAATCAAAAGGTTATATCGTTTGTGATTCACCAAAATTATGAAAATTATGAGAATATTTCGCTTTTTAATGTCGAATCAAAAGTATGTCTAAAGTGATCTTAATTCAAGTTGTGTTGTGAGTAGATTTCCCGTAACCTAAAACCCAAAGATTGTGTCATCGTTTTACTCGTCTCTTACATTAATATTCATTTTTTTATGTAATAAATTCATAATAAATGAATGAAATGAATATTAAATCATTAAATCAATTATAGCGTACTATCGATCGTTATTTTAATGATTTATATCTGAAGTGACTTTTGGTAATTTGATAGAAAAGTTATCCCTTATTTGTTTACTTCAAACCAAATCAAATTATGAGATGAATAAAAACTTTCATATCTGTCTGTTGGGGTAATGGCTATCATTTGCTCAAAAAAGCCCTCATTTTCTCGAAAGCAATTGAGTCAACACTTTTTTTTATGGATATAATGTACTCTCAGTTTATAGTTTAACGACTTTTCCAATACTATTTTATGCACAGGAATTGAGTTAATCGTCAGACAATATTGAATGCAAATCTTATTAACTTTTTTGTGTGAAATTTTTTTTTATTCAAAGAGGAAAAGCATTTATTCCACTCTATTATTCTTATTATTATTACTTTTTTTCATTTTAACTTTTTTTTATTTCAACGATAGACTATTCAGTAATCATTTATTTTAAAATTTGATATCAATTTTAAATTAATATTTGATGAAAAAAGAGTGAAGAGTTATATATTCCGTGCGATTATAAATCATTTTAAAGAACAATATCTCGTGATTTTAGTAAAACAAATCAATATTTAGATGAGAAAAACTGGATCTCAATCATGAAGTCTGTCTGTTATGTAAAGATTACAATCATTTGCTATAAAAGACAAACAAAAAATCATAGCATTGAATCACTTTTTGCTATAAAAGTCATGAATATTGAGCTTTAAATTGATGTGAAATCAAACATTTCATCGCTTCCTATGTTTGGATAAATGGATAGAAAAAAAAATTACAAAAGAAAAAAAAATTGTGGCATAAAATTTACAAAAACCAAAATCTCAAAATTGGTCCGAATTATAGTTCAAAAGTTTTCTTTAAAATTTTAAATTTAAAAATAAGGATTTGGTTTCTAATATAGATATCAAAAAAAAAGTCAGAACACAATCAATGACTCAAATGATTAATCATTTTTTTAAAGGATTTCAATGCAATTCTTTTTAGAGAGAATCGGTTTACAAATAAATGGAGTTTAATATTAATAGGAGCATATCTTTAGGTTTGCGTTGAATCCGGGAAATGGATTTACTAAAAAAAATGATTGCCATAAGCCATAAGCCGAGTGTGAATTGAATTGTAATGAATCCTTTTGTAGTCTAAAATGCTTTTGATTAAAGACACAGAATATTCGACTCAACTCTCAGTAATTCTAATTTATTTTTGTTATAAAATATTCAAAAGCTTTACATTCAATAAGTTTTAAAATAATGTTTTTTAGCTAAAAATTTGCTCTTCATTTCAAATCTAGTATTTTGTGTACTTTTTTTTATAAAATATATTCATTGGAGAGAAGGGTTTGCATGAATTGATGTGAATGTGAGGCACAAAAAGCACCAAAAATTTTCATTCAATTATTCTTTACGTTCTTTGCATTCAATTCTGATATTTTTCTGTTTTTTAAGTTAGTGTCCATTGAATACAATGTTTGTAAACTTCAGTCATTGAAAGTTTTCAAAACACAATTTGAAGAATCGCTTCCGTATCGGAGTATTCGTTACAATACAGTTGAAAACCACCCAAATTAATGATTCAAACCTCGATTCACGGCTATTGATAAATATTTGACTTATTTTAATGCTTCGGTAATTTGATTGTAAGGGAATATCTTAATAACCTCTGACTGAAAGATTTCCAAAATATAATTTGTGAGTAAAACAAAAACTTGAATTTCATTGGATTTCTCTAAACTTTGTTTAAGGCTTTTCTCTTCAATTATTTTAATTTGATTTTATACTTGAATTTCATTTTTAAAACTTAATGTAATAATACTTAAAATCTGTGGTCTGTGTCCTCAAATCTATTCTGGTCCTCAAAAATCATTACTTCTTTCGGTAGAAAAAATGATTTTAAGTCTTTCAGTCATTCAATTATTTTAACTTATTTTTGAAAATTCAATTTCAAAACTTTTTTGTTAACTTTAATTTTCATAACTTTGAAGAACAAAAGGTTTGTATTGAATGTGTGGTATGTCTTACGGGCAGATAAAGATGTTAAGCGTAAAAATACAGTATAAGCCCAAAGTTATAAACTTTTGAATAGACTTAATACTAAATGTATCCCTAAATCGTTAATAAATCCAATGGTTAGCACTTTAAATGATTTCGTTGAAAACCCATTCAATTTGTTGAAAATTATATCACATTTTATATAAAATATTTGAATAATTGTCAGCAAATATTAGATTATGTTTTCCTAAGGATTTAAAATTCAAAATAATTATTATTAGTTTTAAATAATTATTTTTAATCAGAAGAACTCTCTTTAATTTATAGGCCCAGAATAGGAAATTTGATTATCTTATAAATTATATTTTTATCACTTCCTCTCAGTTGTTAAACCCTCCCAAAGGTTAAGTCAATTATCAAATTATTTTAGGTTAACAATTGAGAGGTTAGACTGTAGTACTGATATATAATTACTTCAATTAATTGTTAATTAAAAAACTGGATTTTAACTCAACTTAACTTTTTTTATACTAATTATTTCGACACAGTTTTCAATTAATTAATTTAATATACAATTCATAGTATTTTAAAACAATCTTATGTTTCGTCCGTTTCATACATTTTATAGCAAAACATTAGATCTTTTTGTGTCGAATCAATTCGACGCTAACTTTTAGTATTTGATTTATGAGTAAAGAATTGTTAAAATTATTATCAATTAATAAAAGTTATAATTTATAACTTATAATATATCGTATATTATAAAAGTTTTAAAAAGGGTGAGTTAAATGATATGACCTAAAGGGGTATTTTGTAATCAATTTATTGGATTACTCTCTATTAACTATCCCTGGATTTAATTCAAATAATAGTCACATAATGATTGAGATAATTTTTAATGTGAACATTTTAAAACATCCATGATCAAATTGCATTAACTTTTAAAAAGTGTAGAACTTTATATGTGTTATAATTTTAAATTTATATAAATTATAACTTATAATAAGGATTTGTTTTTGTTTGTCTTCAAAATAATTTAAACAAAAGTGATGGTCATTTATATTCTTCGAAAATGTCCTAGACAATTTTAAATTTTGGTCCTAATTAAGTACTAAATATAATAAATAGAAATTTCCTTTAAAACATTACAATTAATAAATAAATTTAACCAAAAAATGAGTCTTTAAATCAAATTTTTTGTGAAATTTGTTTTAATTTCAATAAATATTTGTTCGAATAATTATTTATTAAAACAAATTTATTTTATAAAATTGAGATTTTTATTATAAACCCTTTTTTTTATAAAACTAAAAATATTTTTAAATAATTTAGAATTAAAATGATTTAAACTCTGCGATCATTGAATGTCTTCAGGAGTGAAATGGATGTAAAGGTTATTAATTTTGATGACTCCTTTGGAAATGTTATTAACATTTTTAAAAGAATTAAATTTTGTAATTCGCGTCTCTTTTATCGATAATTTAAAGACTTGTTTTGAACTCTTTTTGGAGCAATTAATGAATGAGTGAACCACTGTTTTTGATATAAAATTACACAAATCGACGGACAGATAACGCAATGAATTCGATAAATGCAAGACTTGACAGATGTTATCAGAAATGTTAGTTCCGGTCAAATTCAGTTCTCTTAAGTACTTCCAACCACTGAAGACATCCAATGCTTCAGAATTAAGTTTTTCAATGGTAACGAAACGAAAGGACACACTTTCTAATTGATTCCAATACTCTCCGATTACTTGCAATGAATTCAAAGTCAATAAACCAAAGTTTAGTTCAATTTTCTTCATTTTAGTACAATTTTGAGCCAAAATAGTGAAGTCTTCATCACAATTAGCAAACGGCAGATCCATAGTTAGGTCTTTAAGTTCAGATAACTGAGCGATCGGTCGATAACTTCTTTTGTTAAATCCTTCGCAGTTTCTTAAATCAATTTGAGTTAAATTAATGAAATTGTGTCCGATATTATCGATCACTGATTGAGAAAATGCCTCAAAAGTCGATAATTTAAGTCTTTTGATATTTTTGTTTTTGATTTCTTCAGCTTTAAAGAGACGTTTGGCTGAAGTACAGGCGATATGAATCTCATCAACAGAATCACAAATATAGTCAAACCAATGGAAATGAAGACTTTCGTTCCATTCCGTGACTTTTAGACATTTGAGTCGATCACAGCTTTTAATAAAACGTTCAATAAATGACTTTTGATTTAATTCAATACTATTACGAATCGTTAAATGAATTAATCGTTTACTCAATCTATTGGTTAAAGACTCCCAAACATTATCTTTGATAACCATTGAATTTAATTGAAGACATTCCAGTTTAGGACAATGTTTGTCGATCACTTCAATCAAAGAATCACTTAATTTAACGGAACGTAAATCTAATGACAATAGTTTTGGACATTTAATGAAAATGGATTTGAAATTATTAAGACATTGACTGTCATTGAGTTGAAGAGCATTTCTTATGTTATATTCGTCACAATTTAAGATATCGTCCGTCAAATGAAAGACCGCTCTATCGATGAAATCATTTGTGGGAACGGAATGTCTTGAGGTAAGGGAACAGTCGCTTCTGTCATAAGCGATGTTTTTCATTCCGAGTGCCGTTTGTTTGGACAGCAATGAGTCGATTGTCTGCTGCCATCGTTTGCAAACCCTTTGCGATCGCATTTTGTCCACAAATGGTAAACGACTTAAGATCTCTTCTAAGACGTCTTCGTTCACATCATTAAGACTTAATTCAGAGGTTTTTGTCGTTTCAAATGATTTTAAATTTCTTTTATTTATTTTTTCGTTCAGTTTTTTAATCTTTTTATTTAATGTTTCAAAACTATTTGTCTCTTCGTTTATATCGAAATCTCTTTTAAGACTTCTTTTATTGGATTTAATTCTCGAAGCAATCGATTCGTTACTCATTATTTGATTTTTTAAAAATAAATCTTTAGTTAAGAATTAATTGAAGACTAAATATAAACAAAACATTAATTTTGTGACAAATATTTAGTTTTGTTTTGTTTTGTAGTTTTGATTACAGACTAAAGAAGGCGTCACTAAAGAAGTTGTCTTTCATTCACTTTAATCGAAGTCTAATTTAAAGAATCGATTCTAACGTTAAATGAATTTAAATTTTAAATAAAATAACAGAATATTAATTGTCTTTAATATTAATATATTTTATAAAATTACAGTTTTATTAAATTAATTACAGGCAATTTTTAAAAATATCCCCCCTAATACCCCCCTGAGCCGAGACCAAAATACCCCCTAGCACCCCATTGGATCGATTTCATTGGCCATGCTAGCTTAATTCTAGTAAAAATTAAATGAATTTGTAATTTAATCTCTAATTTTCGGTTATTATTGGCTTTTATATTATTTTATTATAATTTAATTTAATTTATTAACTAAATTAAAAAGGGTTTCACTAAATTTATTAGAAAATAGTCTGAATTTAGAGTTTTATTAATAATTTCTGGTTATATCAGATTAGTTTTATAAGGGTTTTCTTTAGAGTACTTTTGGTTATATAATGTGGTTATTGAATGTGTTTAACATTAAGAGCTTCATAAGAAAAATCGGTGCTTAAGTTGGACCTGGTTATATCGGGTTTCTGGTTAAATCGATACCTAATAAATCGAGTGCACACTCTATTATTAAAATAATCGGATTTATAAAAATAGAATTAACTAGGTATAATTTTTTTTAGTTTAGACAAGTTAAATTTTTATTAAATAAATAAATATCAATGCCTAGTTAAAATTGAAATCTTAAATTTTTGATGAAGAGATTTGAAAAGATTATAAACATTTAAATTTTAAAACAAATAAATATTTTTAAAAATAAAATTTTGTTCTCTTTTTTGAACTAATAATTGATTTGAAGATATATTTAAACAACAAAAACAATGATTCAAATTCTTTAAACGATTAAATAATTGATAAACTTATCAAATATTTAATTAATGTTATTATCAAATATAAAAATATCACAAATTTTAAACTTAACTTATAATTCTTAACTATGAATTTTTTATCAAAATAATCTTGGTCAAATTATTAATTATAATTAAAACTTGAATCGCATCCGTTTATATCACTAATTATATTATAAAAAAATAATTTTAATTTTGTTTTTCTAATGTGACAAGGTCAAACCAAGTTATCTTTTTGTGAGTTTTTTATTCCTTTTATGTCTACCTGATAGTTATTAATATTTCATACTTTCATTGAAGATATAAGTACCTAGAATGTATCCAGGGCCCAGATTCTAGGCCATTGTATCTATGATATGTTTACATTATGTGAAAAAGGAATAAACTTTGAGTTTGTTTATCCATAACTGAGATTTAATAATTGAATCGTTGACTTCTTTGAACACTTGAGTGACCGCTTAAATCAGTTCTCAATATTCTATGAATTCTTAATAAATTTTAGTGATAACACATCACTATCACCACAATCTAATAATTAGACAAATTCTTTGAATTTGTATTGTCTGAGTGTCAAATGGATGTAACCTTGATAACATTGATAACATTGGTAACATTGATAGGATTGGTAACATTGGTAAGACTCGATACTTAATGTATGACAGAAGTGTTTATTTACTGGAGACAACACATTCCAGGTGTCAATGATTTTGAGTGCAAATCAATATATAAGTGAATGAAAGATAAATTTTGTTTGCATTTAAGACATATATTTCACAATTGAATGCTTTAGAAATCTATAATTGAGAGATATTTTTAATTAAAAGAACTGGAATTCAATTGATATGTATTTCAAATATTGACTTTTGAAATGACATAAAGTAATCGATTTTAGAATTTTATTAGACTTTCGATTAGATCTAATATTTGACTTCTGTTCGGATTATTTGTAAAACGAGTGAACAGTTCATCGCTTCAAGACTTAAGTTTGCGGACATTCACTGATTTGTTCGTTCAAAGAACCCGAAGACCACAAATATTACACAAATTTGTATTTAATTTAATTTACAAATCGTTTGGAATTAGAAAAATGTTTCATCGATGCGGACAAACAAATAGTCTTTTATCTGAGCCTAAAGGGAATAGTATTGAGGAACTGCTGTCCAAACACTCACTCCGTTGAGCACAGAATATATTCATAACTCAATTATTGTAACAAAAATAGCAGACATTGCATGGAATGGTCGCACAAATTCTGTTTTGTTTGTTTGCATTCATATGGAGAGCAATGTCTTCACTGTCTTCGACTCTTCACTGCTTTCGGTTTGACTTTAAATGAACTTTTCAGTGAACGAGTCATTAAACCCGTCTCTACTGAATCTCCATTTCATATCTTCAAATCCATGTATTGACTATAATAAAGTTTACAAGTGCTGTCAAATTACTCATGTAATAGATGTTCCAGGAACATTTTATCCCCTCTTTATCTTTATTGTATCAAATGTCGACTAACTCTTCAAATAATATCAATTTCGGTCTCTCTTTTGATATTGACTTAACATTGAACTTAACACAACTCTTAATGTTTGACCAAATTTTTTCTTTCAATTTTGACAAATGTTTCGAATTTATATTTTTTCAAATATTTTTCATTTTATGATTTGAATCATAAAATTATTTATTATTTATTAGAAATATTCGAAAAACAGAAGCATTTAATATGATTTTTAGGGTAAATAAAACCGAAAAAAAGTCCATTTGTTTATTGTTTTATTTGATTATTAGCTAATGGATGGAATACTAGGAGTCAATAGTCGTGGACTACTATTTAGGGCTATTTATTCAAAACGTGACTAAAGAGTCAATAAATTCATATCATTCGCCAAATTAGACAAACGGATACTTAAAGCAAATCTTTTGAATGCAAATAATCACTGAGTAATGGATTCCACAGATTTTAATTAAAATAATCAATTTTTAGATCAAGAATTTTGTGCCATCACTGAAATCTAATATTTGATGGATTGATCTCATGCTGAGCTTCTATTCCATATCCATAAACACATTACTCCATATAATCGATGATTGATTTATCCAAAGAATTGATTAAAAAACACTGAATTAGTTTTAAAACGATTTAAAAAAAGATTGTTTTGAAAAAAGCTTAAACGGATTTCAAATACAATTTAATTATGTTATGAACTGATAGAGAATCGCATCAAAAATCTATCGTTAATTTGAGAGGATTTGTTTGAAACCGGATAGACATCCAATGATTGCACTAATTTTTGTTTGTTTTTATTGATTTTATTTCTTTTATTTCACATAAAGTTATCTTAACTAAACAATTATCGCTCTAAAGGAACAGAATATATTGAAAAAGAGCCAATTTTTATAGCCTTAATACAAATTTCTATTTTATTGGCAAAATTAAAGCTCTTATTATTGCGGGTAATAACTCGATCACGAGTCAAATCTTGCGGTATATATTTTGTTCTTGCTTAAATTTCCAACTTTTTTTATGAAATTTTTTATAATAATCCAGTTCTTAACAATTTAGTGGCTTTTAGTAGAATTTTGGTCAAAAGCAAAGACTAAATGATTTCATTAATTGAATTACATTTACTTCGACTCTGAAATGAATACTGAGCTAAAGATTATGTAAATTCTATGAATAATTTGATTAAAAATATTACGCAAATTAATTATATTTACAAATGAATTATACATAAGTTATATAAGTTATCAAATAATTTATTGATTCATATTAAATGACATTTAATAGATCATAGAATTAAAAAGATGTAAATTTCCTTAGATTTCAAAATTCATTCCAAAAAGGTTTTCAAAATCAGTAATACTTTCAAATAACTTTGGAATGACATCAAATGATTGAGTTTCTACCTTGCTCATTCTCGTTTGATCAATAAATAGAAAATTCTGGAATTTTATATAATAATAATAATTATATTATACAATGAATTGAAAATTGAATACACACTCACTTCAGTTACTTTTAACGAAACGTTATATAATATATAATACATATAATATGATATAATATAATATAATATACTTATAATGTTTTGTATACAAATGTATGAATTAGTCTCAATCAATATCACAGACTTCACTACAATATATTTAAGAAATATATTTAGAGAGAGATAACTGGTTTTGCAGACCTCCGAACCACTGGAATCATGACGTTAGCGATCTTTCTCTTTGTGAGCGCATAATTGGTCTGATTCTTGAGACGAATTGAGTTTCCGCTGGTATTGTCGTTGTTGTTATCGTCGCTATGGCTGTGATTTTTACCGAAGACGTGACCGAACGCACTGAAAACCCGCGAAACGGTTACAATACTCAGTTTACGGTTATTATGACTCCGATTTGAATTAACGGATGAATGGGTTCTCGAATTGTTTTTATAGGACTGATGTAAAAGCCATTCAAATGCCTGCGAAACCCCTAAAGTGCTGTCCGCCGCCGATATCTAATATATTTTATAGTAATTTTAGTTTATTTATTTGTTAACTAAACTGGGAATCAAAATTAAACTGACCTCGTAGAATTGAGAACCGTATTTTAGAGAAAGAGTAGTGCCTTCATCGACGCTAACCTGTCGGCCGACTTCTAAATCAGTTTTGTTTCCCAATAAAACTGTTGGCACATAAACTGGTCCTCGAATTTCAGCTATAGATTTGAGGTACTGTTGAGCCAAGAGAAAACTGTGCTTGTCACAAATACTATATATTATGACAAAGGCTTCGGCCCATTCTATTTGTTCTTTACTATAGAAATTCTCACTCTATAAAAGTGGTCAACAATTAGTCAAATCTCGCAAATGTTTGAGCAAATAGTCTACCTTCCAATCTCTGGATATATCAAGAATTTCTACTCTTGCAACTCCATCCTCTGTTTTGACCGTTTGTTGATAAAACCAATCTTTAAATAAAAAATAAATAAATGTTTATATCCTTAATATTTTATTTTGTTTTATAAAACTATTTATTGAGAATTCAATAAAATTTGTTTTCAAATAAAGATTACGAATACGTCTACAGAAATAAAAGGTATTTTACCTTTACTTAAATTCTACCTTTACTTGAATTTTTGAAAACATAATATCTTAGAAACGTGTCTTTACTCAAAGGGAATCACATAAGGGAAGAATGAACACAGAATTAAGTTTATTTTGTTTTACACTTATTGTATTACATAAAAAGACTATTTGTTTGTTAACTTAAAACTTTGTTGAGATTTCAATAAACAGAACCTGTACTCAACAATACTGTACACAACCATTAATTTTAACAAATTGAGATTTCAATTATTTGGTTAAAGCTATCGGTTGGCTAAAGGATTGATTGAAAGGATAAAAAAATAAAATTAATATTTAAGTGGATTTTGTAAACATTTAGTATAATTAGACAAAAAGTTTGTTTCAGTTTATTAGAAGTGTTTCGAGTTTTTAAGTGAATTAATGAAACTCTTTTTCAAAAAATAATGGATTTTCTATTAATTGCAAGATTCAATTAAAATATAACATTTATTTACAGTTTTTTTAAGGTTTAATTAAAGCTATTGATAGCACTTTTATGTGAATTTCAATGAGATCTGTTTTTATAAAACTAACGGTTATTTGAAGGTATCGATTGTTAAACCTATCCGTAGTGTCAAAAAACATTAGGTCTATGGGAATAGGTTTTGGCTTTAAGTTTCGGTTCAAATTAACGATTGATTGCTGTATAAAACAAATGCACAACAAATCTGTACTCAAACTTTCTTTTGGAACAACAAAACAGTTAATCTTTAAAGTATAGGTATTTTTATTCATTAGAGGAACAGAAAAGAAGAGAAGTAGTGATTGTTAGCAAAAAAAGACTCTGAACTGAAGATTATTCCTCTAAATGTTTATCTATTGAATCAAAATTCAAACATAAATTATTTGAATTCATCCGTTTTTTCGTTGAAAAATTATATTATTATTTAAATAAATGATTAATTTATTATTTGTTTGGAATTTGTAATTAAAAATACATTGAGGAACAGCTCATTATATTAATGGTAATAAATATCACGAAAACATAAACCCTTTGATAGCATCTGATTTGACTTCTAATGCCTTACATTCATTCCATTAGTTTTTGCAATATTTGAAGAATTTTTGCGAACCTTTTTTCCTGAAAATTAATTATATCTTCAAAATATTTGTAAGTTTTTTCGCTCTTTTCTAAGTATCCTTTTTCATATATTTATTGGTTTGACTCATCCACACATCCTTTCTATTCACACATTTCTTAGATAAATATAATATAAAAAGCTTTGGGAGTTCTGGCAATAAATGTATTATTTATTGGAAAATAAATGAATTTTTTATGCAATGAATGACGAAAAGCAATATCTAATAAGAGATATAATCTAAGGAAAGCCTTTACATAAGCCTTCGCTCTAATAACGAGGTTTTGACATTGAATTATCATATGATTTATGGTTACCTGTATTTGACTTATATTCTCCGATATATCTCTTTGTTAGGAACCGTACGGTTATGGCTGTAAGAGAAGAGAAACACAAAATTAATTAATTATTTGAAAAAAAAGTGTAACAAAATATACGTTATTTTAGTATTTATTGCTTTTCGAAGAAAATTAATTTTTTTAACGATTAAATCATATGATTTTCTGTAAAATCGCTAAGAATTCTGACATTAATAGGTTTATGTCAGTTTCAATTAGAACTGTCTCTTATATAAAACGAGCTTGATCATATCAATGCACTGCGTGCGTCCAAAGCCTTTCACGAGTAACTGATCCTAATATTTGTTTTTAAATTAATGGAAATCTCTCTTAAAATATATTTGATTTAATAGAGTTTCATAAAATACAAACAAAAATTTCAATTCAGTCTCCGATTGATTACAATTACACAAAAACTCAATTACGGTCTCAAAAGAGAAAAATTCGGATCTTTTCTAATAAATATTCATTTAAATGCTTTCAGAAAATAAATTTGTTTTTATATTTCTAATACAAATACAAAAATTGAAATATATTTGGGGTTTATTTTTCATTGCAAACATCAAAACAAAACAAACTAAGAAAAGATTTCACAAATGAAAAGAATTATAGTTTTTGCCTCAAAATGAAATTTTAAACTTAAATAAGTTAATAGAGTTGAGTAAAAATAGTGCTGTTATTGAAATTCCATAAATTTTTTAGTCTTTTGATGACACTTTCCAACAGAAGAAGAGTGGTTTCTAAGACTTCAGTGATATATATATATTTATGCAAGAAATAGATCAAGGATAGAATGTCGACAAAAAGCACTGTTGGTAAGTTCCTATGCTTTAGGCAAAGGCGTGATATTGTGATGTCTGACAATATTTATCGTTTGTTGTATTTTGCATTTTATGGGTAGAGATGTTTCACTTTATCTTTTCTAAGTATCGACAAAAGAAAAACTCAATTAAAACCTGATTGAACTCAATTTCGATATTATGTTAATTTCTGAAATAGTTTTGTTTCGATAATATTTTTTTGATATATTCTGTGAAAAACAAGATTTTTCTAATTTTTATGCACGAATTGGATCTTAAAATAGATGAGGAAATAAACAGATTTTATTTTTACTGAATATTAACAGAAAAGCGATTCATTCAGAAATTATTCTAAAATTCTATGAATTACTCAAATAAAGAATAATATTCTATGATTAGAAACGAGCAAAAATAAATGGATACTAAAAAGGCATTCGAACACATCATTAATCACTTCTGATTTTTTGATCACATTTTGAGAACATATGAAATATTAACATAAATGAGAGAAAGTGTCACAACTTTATATTAAACAAAAACTAAAGCACAGATATATTAGTATACTATTGTATTGATACATATGAGGAAGTTTTCACTGTTTTTATTTTATGTAGTTTTTGCTTCACTTTTGCTTTACTTGAGTTTCAACGATCTCTTAATCGCTTTTAGATAAAAACTTTGTTAAAAACCAAAAATGATTCGCAACTAAAGCTTTAAAATGGGATTAATTTTAACAAATAAATGAATCGATTCGTTGAATAACAGTTTGTTTTATTCATTCAGAGGTCAATGAATTTCTTAAACGAAGATTTTCCCAATTAATAAAACTCAAGTGCTTTCCCTTCAAACAGTTCTCTCTCTCTCTCTCTCTCTCTCTCTCTCTCTCTCTCTCTCTCTCGCACAATGCCCAAGGTTGAAATTACAGGAAGAGTGAAGTAGTATCCAAATAAGTCTGAGTTATAAAACAACGAAACGCTAATTAATTTTACTGCTTTCGAATAAAGTATTGATAATTAATTTTGAAAGTTGTCTTAATTTGTTCTAGATAACTGACATTTTGATTCGAAAATTGATGAATACTGAAAATAATTTTTCCTTGCTAATTAAGAATTAAATTTTGCAAAAAATGAATTTCTTTTACTCTCAATAATTGAATACAAAAATAGTTAACCAATAATATTGAACAAGGTAAATCACTAAAACACTCGAATAAAAATTGAAATATTAATGACTTTTAGATATTAAATAAATGTTTAGAACTCGTGATTCTTTAGTCATGTGTTGATTGGAGTGCACTTATAGGGAGTCCTTAATATTCTGTGACTTCAATCGATTAATACAAAGAATATATAAAAATTGTTTATTTTTTTGAAAAGCTTTTGATTTCTAAAAATTATATGTATTTTAAAACTGTTTTCAAAAATATCTTTCAAACAAATGCTTGAAAATCTGAAAATATTTTTATTGATTAATGTTTGCATTTTACTAATCCTTTGGGTTTTAAGAATAGAATAAATTTTCGAATAATTTTTAATTTTTGAATAAAGTGTTAAATAAATTGTTTTGTTTCACCAAAAATAAGTTACGAATAATTAATCAAAAACTTAAAAACCGCTAACTTTTGGTCGAAAGTAAATAAAGCGAAAAAAATATTTGAAATAAACTTAAAATAATTAAATTACAAATAAAATGATTCATAACTTTATAATTTCAATGCATTTCATACTCAAAGTTAAATATTTGCGAAATTATTAGTTAAATAATTTTGATACTATTTGTCACAAATGAAAAGAATGTGTCGGATAAAAGAAATTTTGAGCCAAAGATAAGGCAAAGGAGCCAAAGATATGACACTTTGAGCCAAAAGTCAGACGAGTTTTATTTGCGTTCATTACTTAACATTGAATTCTGACTTATATTTGAAAGACATGTAAACACTTCTGACAATTGACTTCAACTCTATTAAAATGTTTTAAAATTTAAATTTCATAACTGATTCTTAATATCGTTTTAGAATTAAGAACTTTAGCACAGAATTGAGTCAATCAGTGATAAAATGCAGACAAAACAAACACAAAGTCATTGCACTTCAAATGCATTTCAATTATATTCCAATAAGAGATCAAATAAATAAACGAATTCAACAAAAGTTAAATTTGAAAGGTTTCTAAAACAAACTTTTATTACTATTCAAATTTGAGCCATTCTTTTGTCTGACAAAAAACTTCAATGTATTCCTGTCTCCAATTCAAGGATTATCAGACAATTGTTTATTCAATCGAACACTAGTTTTAAATAATAATAATAATAATATTAACAAAAATAGTAATAATAATAAGTACTGTTAATAATAATTACTATTTATTGGTTATATTAACAAAAATAATTATATGAAATTAAAAATAAAGATTTTATTATTAATGCCGTCCATTAAATCGATTCTTATTTATGAACTAGCATAAATTTAGTTTTTTGTTTTAATCTAATTATAGTTTTGTAGATTAGTGTTGCGCTCATAAATTCTTGGCTTTTGATTACTACTCCTTTAATCTATTTTTAATGGTCTAATAAAATAAGACCTAAGAATTATTCAGAATCGAGAATATTCTGTAAATTTATAGTTGAAACTTGCAAGTATCTTTTAGAAATATTGCCAGAGTGACAGAATTGCATACTTTCTTACTAATAATTACTAATATATTGTTTGAGTTTAAATAATTTTGATATCGAGATACTATTTTTGCATATTAATGCATAATTGATCATGGTAATAAATATTTAAGAAATAATATAAAATTACAAAATAATGAAAAGAGTGGACACAACTCACCACTTTTGCCGACACATTTTGCCCCCAACACAAGAATTTTGATGGATGACAACTGAGTCATTTTATTTTAAACAAATTAAATAAATTGAATGTTTTTGATCGAATCGATAAACTTTTTGTAAGAATGAAAACTACAGTTTAGAGCGTTTGTCGTTTCAAGTATTGAATGAAGAGCTGAGAAAAAGTTTTGTGATATAAATGATTTGTTAGTTCATATCTAACACGTGTTAATCCCTCCTTCATCACAAGTCATCCACCACTACTGCGCACTGCCATCACAAGTAGTCTAATCGCTGAACAGCGTCTGTGGTCGGCGACTAACAGTTCAATCTTGAGGACGACCTCAAAACCTCAAAAGTGGTGCAATTAAACAATTTTTTCACTTATGAATAATAAGAGTCCAAAATTCGGACCAGTTTTTAGTGATTCAGTGATATAAACAATTAATTGATTTGTGGCTAAACTTTTACAATAAAAGGTGTTTTCTATCATAAAAAGAGTTTTGAGTCCGTATTTTTCAATTTGCTTTTGAGGTCAATGTTTTTGCTTTTTTTTCTAAACTTCTTTTTTTTGCATTACTTTATGAATCTCTTCAACTAATCCAAGAAATTATGATTTTCTTCAAAACAATTTCCTATTAGAAGTCAAAATATATAAAATATAATTCAAATATTGACTTAAGAGAAACAAACATTAAATAAATATTTTACTTAAATAAATATTTTAAATCATTTGCATTATATTTATTTACAAATTTTCCTAACTTTAAATAACTGTCACTTTATATCTGTATTTACAAACCGATAACAATCTGTTGGATAATAAATATCGAAAAATAAAGAGTTTATAACTGAATTGCTTTAAACCCAAAATCAAATAATTATATATTGAATTTGCCTTCAATTAGGGTATATATATGAAAGAGATTATTTGAAAAAGTAGCTTGGTAGCATTTTATTATTTGAAAGAATATTTGATGTAATTTTACATAATCTTCGACACGTGTTGAAGGCAGGGACGGCCATAAGGGGCCACAGACCTTCTGGAAGGGTACCCCCTCTTTCGTGCAAAAGTCTTTAACAAAAGTGCAATAAAAGGTATACCCCCTAAAATTTGAAGATTTTAATATATACCCCCTGTGATTTTGGAGCATGGCCATCCCTGGTTGGAGGCTTTTGTCAACAGTTTTACCAGTCTTTAGTCTGAAAATTATTTTTATTTCATAATTAAAATGAAATAAAATAACGTCAGAAAAAAATTCTATTTAAATGTTTAATAATAGTTTGAAATCCATTGACTGTTAGCACCGGGCAGTCTTTGGGCAGTCTTTAGGCAGTCCAGTTATATTCACTTCATTAGTCACTATTCTTAAGGTTTTAATGTTTTTATTTTACATTCGATGTACGCACTTCCAACAATATGAACTAGCTCATTGCAAAAACGGATTTTAAATTTTATTGTTGCTTGGTGAAAGTATTAAAAAGGTATATGCTCTGTGCGTTGCCCTTTCTTTTTATACCTCATTTGAAAACTTAATCTCTAGATATCTATCACTGGTTTTTAAATTATAATAAAAATTTCAAATTCTAATTGAGAGCTCGAATAAGAGGTCCACTAAATATTTCCTAACTGTGTGTTCATCCCTTTGCACACGACTTCTATAACTTGAAGTCAATAGAAGTCAATTTGAGAAATAATACAACTTTTTCTGGTTTATCAAACAAATGTCTTTAGTATTGAACTTATGGACAATTAAGCAATAAATTTGATTTTCTAATCAGAGAATGAGTTAAATAATTCTAAACTAAAACCATTTGAAACAAGTGTTCATCAAATGAGTGACTCTTCTCTTCTCTATCAGATTCTAATGAATTTAGTTTAGAACTCAATATTTATTTAATAAAATTCAAGTTTTAAAGCGCGAGTTCTGTCTTTAATTCACTGCCAAATATCTTAAAACAAGTAATAAATTCTTCTGAAGAATTCTAAGGATGACATCGCAATTAATCTTGGCTTTGATACAGATATGTCACAACCGGATTGAAAAATATCGACCACTTATGTAATCAATGCTCAGGAGTTTTATACCTGAAATCGAAATCCAATGAGAATTTCAAAAGAAATGTTTTTTTTCTTAATTACTTTTTTTTGTCGATTATTTTTTAATCGGTTGAAGAGTTAAGTCATTCATTAGTTTTGTGTTTCCACTGAAAGGTATAATCATTGAAAAGTTAATGAATGTCATGAATATTGATTGTATCGATTGTATCATCGCTTTAATATCGAGCAAAAAGATAACTAAATTCCTTTATTAATCTTCAGATAATTTATTTTGAAGATTAATCTTTTCAATTAAGAGTTAATACAGTTTAATGCATATAATAATACATTGAAATAAAAGGGTTAGAATTGAAATAAGATTTGGTGACCCCTTTCAATATGTTATTTCTAGAAATTACTGATAAATTTCATTTGGATTTCTATTTTACACATATTTCGGTTTGAATTCATTCAGCAATTATTCAAAGTCTTGTAATTAACTTTTCGTATATTTTCTACATATTTAACAAAATATGGGTTAATTTAAAACACTATTTATTATAGACCTGTTGTTTCGTTTACTTCTTTTGATAATAATATTTGCTTAACAGTTAAACCTTAACTGAATCTAATTTCCAACAAAATTATCGTATTTTATAAAATAGTGGACACAAAACTTAAATTGAGATTTGATTCACTCTTTAAAATATTTTAAAAAACACTAATCATTGAAACAAAAGGCACTTAAAATTTGTTTTTAAAGTACTTCTCCCACTCTATCCCTCCTCTCTTTCTAATCACAAATATATCTCTAAATGAAAAAAATCATTTCGAGAGATATATTCTATCTCTGAATTAAAAATGCTCTTAGGATTTAAATTTCAAGGTCATTTTAGTTTATTGAAATTAAGTAAAGAAACATTAAGTTATTGTGTGTTTTGTGAACAATAGTTCAATAATTCGCGGAAATGCAATAAAAAAGGCATTAATTTGTTTTATTTGTTTTCACTGTTAAAATTAGATGTAATCCATTTAAGTTAAATCTTGTGATATCATAATAACACTGTTTTTCAAATGATTATTCATATAATAAAGAGACGAACAAATATTTGAAAAGAGTTGGTCACCACTCATGTATAGACACAAATGTAGATAAAGAGTTAAAATAAATCAAATAAGAGAAGATGCAAAAGGATTTCAGCCAAAATTATCTGTGCTAAGGGGTTGAGGGGTTGAGCTATTTATTGCATCCTCTTTGAGCATCTCTGCACTGAAGTGTTGAACAAAAAACAGTTGTTTGTGACGCAAACTGAATCCTCTTCGCTATCGAGAATCCATCTGAAAGCCATCTCTGATGAAATCGGTGCAAATCATTTCATAATAAGAGTAAAAAAAAAGTTTAATTAAACTTTTAGTTTGTCTTTGATTTTGAAAACGTGTTTTAAATTAAAGCATTCAATGAATGAAAGAATTTTCGTTTAGTTTTCATTTATTAATTGAATCAAAAACTAATAATTTATTTTGACTTAAATTAATATAATTCTAATTTAGACTTTAGATAACTATTATATCAAATGAAAAAACATTTTAACTAAATTTGTGTTAAAATTTTAACAAATTTAAAAATCAATCGATTAAAATATAATTTAATTGAGTCCAACACTTAATTTAATTCTCGGTTTAAAATAAAGTTATTCTCCGCCAATGATTTGTAATTCAAAAGAAAGTAATTAATAAAGTCGTTTGGGTTTAGTCGTTGTATTATATCATTTGAATCACAGAATAAAATATATTCAATAAAAATATATTTCAATAAAAATATAAAACTTATCACGACTTTGAAAATCAAGTGATAAACCATTAGTTATCTCAAGACCTCATTTCGTTTGATAAAAAGGAATCAATAATTTCAATAATATTAACAAATTTCGCCAAATAAAGAGTTGCGACTATTTTTAGCAAGCTAAAAAATGATTTTATGGTCAAATTTATTCTAAAATTTTGTCTTTTCTTTCTTGAATTTATTTTTTATGGATTGAGTGACAAATTTTAGTGTAGAAACTATTTTCAAATTTTGTTAATTTTGGAAATTTAATACCTAATCAATAGATTTACTTTTAATATAATATATATTCGTTTTTTAATTTTGATTTTGTATTTATGCTAATATTTATGAAATATTACATTAATTGCAATCAGACATCAATTATTATTCATAAGATATAAATGAATTAAAATTAATGTTTATTCTGTTATATAAAACTTGTTTTTAGCCATATTTTTGGCAAATTTAGAAAATATAGGAAATGCAGAATTTCCGATAAGTGAATAGAAAAAACTAGCTAGTTAAATATCTTCATTTATTATTTCTTTGAGATATGAAAAATGTGAAATTTTAATTCTATGGCTATTTTTAGACATATTTAACACTAAAACCGAAAGTATAAACATTTTTTGCCGATTATTGACGGCTTTATCTTTTGAACGAATGATTTATTAATCATTGCTTTCACTGTTTTTTACTGTTATTTAGGCTCTTATAACGAGTGACTCTATTTCTTGAACTGAATTCTAATTCAAGAGAAGATAATCTCTTCATTTGATTGTAGAAAATCATCGATTTTTAGGTTTCAAAATAATATAAATTTAGTTATAAATTCATGAAAACAAATGTTTGGGCGAAATGATTGAGAATACCTCAAGTCGTGAACAATATGTCAAATATTGTATGCATTTTGAAGTCATAGTTACTCCCATTTCTCTATATTTATTGAGACCATTATTGAGCCCTCACTCTATTTGATAATTGGGTCTCAGGACTAGACTTAGGACGAGATCTCAACAATTAATTCTGTTTTTTCAATGCATTTGACCTCAAAAGTCAACTCAAATCTAATCTCTTTTAGTTTTTATCCAAATTTTCTATTTCTTAAAAATTGATTTATTTTTCAAAAAATACACTAAACTATAAGAATAGAAGAGATTTTGAACTTATTTTCGTTTCAATAAAGAAATTGAAAGTTCATTGTTTTCCACTTATAATAAACAACTTTTAAGTTTAAAGTTTAAACGATGAGAGAGAGAGAGAGAGAGAGAGAGAGAGAGAGAGAGAGAGAGAGAGAGA
>JAQIXI010000203.1:0-30514 GCA_034700165.1 Galumnidae sp. Gr-Ori-00277 | reverse complement strand
TATAGTCGTAATTAGCACTGAAATGTTAGACTAATTTTTAAATAGTTGTCACTTGACAACTGTTGCCATGGCATTTGCGTTTCTCTGTATTAATAGGTTAAATAAGTCTAATAAATATATTTTTTTATTATTTTTGTAAATTTTTTAACGCAATATCACTTAATGTACGCCAAAAAAATAATTTCAACAAATTTGTAGATCTTTAAATTGATATTTTATAGAAATACTTGTTTTTATATTATGTATTTTAAGACAAGTTCTTAAATGAATAAAGAAACATCATTAATTATTAATAACATCGGTCATTCACTGTATTAATAAATTTATTTTTCAAACTAAACAAAGTTATCTCTAATTTGTTAGACTTTTATAACATTTACTGTTTCAATCTAAGATATATATTAATTTGGAATTTAAATAGCAAATTATTTGAATAAATGTAAGTTTCAATATATTATTTATCTGTAGGTTCTCGATAAACCGTTTTGTTCCGATAAGTGCAATAGAATTATGATTAATAGAAAACAATGCCAGGAATGCGCAAATCTTGTAAAAGGTGGAGTTGGTTACTTTGTCTCCATGTATGGGAATCCATCTTCATGTTCTATTGGTATGTAGTATGATTTAAAAAGTTTTTTATCATGTACAATTTTTGTTAAGTATTATCAAATGTACTTAAATATGATCAAACGGGATGCAAACATTATAGTCGAATTTTTGAAGGTTGTAAATGGTATAAATCTTTTAATATTGCATTCTTAATTTTGGCTCGAGACAAAGTTTGTCATATTGTATTGCCTGATACAACCGATCCTAAGAAGATGATAGATGACATAAAACCAACCTTAATAGTTAAACGTTACTAAAGAGATATTAAATTTATATAAGCTTTGTACAACATTTAATATTTCATCTAAATTACAAAATATTTAATTAATTTTAATAAATATTTTATTCCCATATTTTCGTTCATTTATTCAAACAAATTCTTTTATAAAATGAGAAATATTTGGGTTTGTATTTAAATTTTAAAACCACACTGCTCTTTACTCCAAATCGATGGTTCCTGAACAATGATCAAGGCGTTATTAACTTCATTTACGGAGTAATATATGTATTGGTTTTTCATCCGCCATTGCATTCATAATTATTACTATAGTTATTAACAGTAAATGTAGTGGTTATATGCTTCGCCCTCAAACCTTGTTTTCATTCAAATACTGATAACTATATAATATGTGCCAATAAATTATAAATTACTGCGAATCAGAATTTTATTATAGTTTTTGTCATAAATCTAGTGGATATGGCTTTTTTCTCAAACCTTGTTAGTTTTCCAACCATTGGGAAAATCATTGGGATTTGAAGTGTGAAAATAAAGTCCGTTCCTTAACTTGTATAACATTTGCAAATTTATTAGTAAAAGTATTGTTAAAGTATTGAATGATTAATAAACCAATACTCTTACTAATGAATTTGCAAATGTTATACAAGTTAAGGAACGGACTTTATTTTCACACTTTATCATGGACCACAATTCAATGGTAACAATTCTCAAATTAAAAATAGAATTCTAAAAAAAAACTATGATTTGAAGCCTAAGGTACCATTATCCAAAATCCTGTATTATCCAAAAAGCACTTTCTCTGTGCATCTCTGGTTATAACATATTAGATAACCTCAACGATGAGCCATCACTTCATTTGATAACATCTGCTTCGGCTTCAAATGTGTATAAATTTTTTGATCATTAAATAAGTTTTTGATCTAAAGTTGATTGCACTGAACGGCACAGAATGGAAGTGAATGTCATTAATATATTCTCTTATATTTTCAAAAGAAGATCGCATTTCTCTCTCAATAATAAAATGTTTCGTTTAAGTAAAAACTACTTTAAAATTAAGTCATTTTCTTAAGTCTAACTAATAATTTGATTTCCCATTCAATGGAAGTTAATATACAGCGCTCTCTGACTCTTCCCAACTGTTCCTCATAAGAGTGTATTGTATTGCAATTCAATTATATAAGAATCAGTTTTCACATCAGAGTTTCATAGCTATTATTATATGAAACAAATCATTATTTATTGTTATTATACGGATATAAATAGAATTTCGGCGAAATAGTAATTCCCTTTACTTTAAAATAGTCACTAAATCTTAGTTTAGATCTGGATTTCAGTCATTAATTTATTTGAAATTTTCACAAAACATCGAATAAATTCAATTAAAACACTAACAAAACCTTATTATTACTCAAATAATTTTAATCATTGCATGACTTTTCACATTAATATCAAATACTGTTTATATCAAATGATTTTTCTCTAAATATATGACATTTAAGGCCCACTATTACCTCGATTGTAGAGATAACTGAGATAAGTTCGAAAACTAATCTTGCTAAAATTTATTATAGAATAAATAGTAATAAAAAAATAATTTTGCTTGCTAACGTGACCTTTGTGATATTAAAGTGCTTAAAATGATGCAAGATTATCATTTACTACTACTGTCTGTACATCTCTGAACCGATAAATTGTTTATAACCATTGATTGGACACAAATAACTGCTTTTAAATAAACTTAAATTACAGTAAATATAATAAAATTTATTTACTTAAAGTTATCAGTTCTATTCAGTTTCAACCCATTCCTCTTAATTGTTATTTGTTGAGCAATAAACTAGCTAGTTCAAAGTTATCATGGTAGTTCAATGAGCTCAAAACATCTAATAATGTCATTAAAGCCTAAGTTTTTCAAACATATTTTGAATGTATTTAAAGAAAATTAATTGATTTTTGTGTCAAAATTTTAGAGCCTTTCATATTTCGTAGGCGTTTATAATCTGAAACATTTTATCGAAAACAGAAATGTTTAGAAATTATTAAAAATCTTAGAAAAATGGCTTTTTTGGTGAAAATCACATTCAATTTGATTTATAACTAAAAAGAGAAAATAGTGTGCATTTGAGTCACTGTTGACGTGAAAAATAGTTTTGCGATTAGTTTTAAATATATTCGAATACATTAAACGGAACAACAAATAAAACATATAATATATTAATCAGACTTATAAGCGATTAATTTCTTGTAAATTTCATTCAGTCCTAAATAAAAGGATGTAATAAAAAAGTCGAGACTTTCAAAGAAGAATCAGATTTTCAGTATAATTAGCGACAGGAGTTCGCATTAAATTATCAATAATAGAATCCATTAAAAAATAATTTACATAAATAAGTGTTTCTTAATTCAGAGATCTATTAATGAACTGAAAGATGTATTTCAATGTGAATAAACTTATTTTTCTTTTATTTATTTATTTATTTTTTTTTGCTGTAAAAGAATGGTCTGAGAAATCCAATTATAATTACAAAAATGTCATATCCTGGCATTAATTCGTTTGATATATTTCGCTTTTCTAAGAGCACTGGAAAAGTACCGTTTAGTTTGAAAAAAATGTTTTCAAAATTCTTGAATTTTTATGTCTTATCTACAGTTGAGATAAAACTGGAGTCAAAGTAATTCGTTTGGAGTCAAATATTACTAAAAGGAAAAGACATTATTTTAAGTATAAATTCCTGACATAATATTTGGTTCGGATTTTTATTTTTATTTTATATCTCTTCTCAGAAGTCTATTCTAAGTCTAATTCAAAGTTTAAGTCATATTAAAGCAATAATTTTTAGTGTTTGCAATAAATTAATAAAATTTATGATTGAAATGAATGACAAAACAAAAGCATTTTTCCATTAAATAATTTCTTATACTTTACTTTTATTGTTATTTATTTGACAAACATTCAAATCAATCAAAAGTTTCAATAAATAAAATAGATTTTCAATTGCGTGGTATCTAAACATTCATTTATATTTCAATATAAAAGCATTAAAACTATTTTTCTTTTGAATTTTCAGAACTTATTTTAAGATTTTAATTGAATTCTTATTATTTTATTTATTGATTTGAAATTCATTGATAAGTAATTCATAAGAAAAACATTAAATGTGTTATAAAATATATAACACAATAGTTATTAACCCTCAAAATAACACATTTTGCCCAACAATTGCAGGTCTTATCGTCGACTTTAAATGTTTTCAATTGAATCTTAAGACAAAAACATTTTATTGCCTCTCATTAGAAGACAAAAGTTTTTTACTTTAGTTTCGGATAAAATCTTTTTTGATTAGTCGTTGCAATGGATATAACGAACATTTATTTATAATTCAAAACATTATCGTTAGACTAGAATAGTATGTCATAGAATAAAAAAGTTTAATTTGAAAGATTATCTCTAATTTTTGTAATTCATAGCCATAACAATATGAAAGCAGTCATATCATACACTTTTGTACTCATAATAAACTCATTTATTTGTTAACTGCTTTTCCAAAATCGCATTTTTGAGGGAATAATAGTCTATCATTTCCTAAATATTCCACAAATAATTTCCTTTCAAAACATTTGACAGAAAAAAATGAGAAAATATTTTAGCCATAAAAAAGATTTGAGTGACTAAACCATCAAAACTTATCAAAACTGTGGTCACATTCGCAGACAACTAAAGAATACTTTGTGTTTGAATATCGCAGAGATTCCTATCTCACAGTTATTATTGATTTTTCAGCCAAAGCTGACGAAACTTTTCATATTATGTCATAATTGAGTCCCTTTTAAATCTAGTCACTAGAATCTATACTAGTGACTAGATTCTGGTGCATTTACCAAGATCATATTAAGGCTTTTTTTTATAAAAATAACAAAATCAACGATTACTTACTTTAGTTGTGAAGTGTATGAATACTTTTTCGATTAAAATGATATTAAACGACCACAACATCTTTGAATCATTTCCTTTCAAACAAATTTGTTATCAATCGGTGATTCGTTTGTTCTTTAGATATGATTTGCAATCATTTGAGACTGAAATACAATTCTTGAGAATTAGACAATTCTTATCAAATGTAAGTCATATTTATTGTATATAAATATTTGAAATTAAAATTTTACAAAAAATCAAATCCAAAATCCAATAAATAAAACAATTTTGCTATAAATGACTCACGAATTTCATGTGATTTAGATCTTTGTAGTTCTGGGAAGACATAATAAATTAGAAATAGACTGTAAGAAGTATTCACAATTTAAACAAGATCAATTTTATCTGTTGTTTAGTCATCTCATTTTACCAAGAATTTCTAGGTAATTTCTAGGTTAGAAACATTTTAAATTAAAACTTAATTATCATTAATGACGTCAATCATCAAACGATTTGTGAGTGAACTGAGCGCCAAACCAAGAGTTTAATCCTTTGATTACATGACATGTATTCTTTATGGGTGACATAAGTTCAAGGTCCTATGTATGCTCCTTTTGTAGGTATTTAAAATTATAAAAATGGTACTGAATTGCAATCATTTTAAGTTCAAATCATTACAAATGAAATTCAATTTTAAAAATTTTGTTAAAAATGAACTTAAATATGAAAACTATGGCTATCGATGACTAAAAGGTTTCATTTTTTAGACAAAACCTCAAATGCTTTTTATGTGCTCTGAAAGCACTGCTTTCGATGCAATATTTGGTCGACTTATGGAGGGGTATAACTCATTAATCATTTTTTTAATAAATAAAATGTTAATTATTGACTGCTTTTAATTATTAAGTGCTTTTAATGGACACGAGTTGGACCACCGCTCAAACAAATGACAATTAGAGAAATCAAAAGAACTTCACATCGAATGTGAGTCAAATTTATATTTAAATATTTTATATATTATTTTGATAAGTTTTCACACGAATTCACAATGAAATTGGTTTTAATTGACTAAAATAATTGAAAAATTGGTAGTCGTCTGATGTATACATTTAATGGCATTGATTTTGACTCAATTATAATATTATTTTTTGAAAATAACGTTTGAAAACTAATGATTTATGAGATGATGACACTGACATCGCTGTAATTAAAAGATTAAAAGCCTTTTGAGATCATAATCAGCAAATGCTGATGAAAAATGTGGTGGGGCTTATGTGCTTGTGCTAAGACTAATGGTTGCACTAATTAATGAGAAATTGTTTCCGGTTTAATTGGATTCTCTTTGGTTTAATATGGTTTAATTCAGGTTTAAATTTGGTTATTTTCAAAGCAATAACTAATTGTTTTCCGTAAAAATTAATATGAAATAAGTTTTCGGTCGACTTAAACATCTGTACTCTCTTTGAAATCAAAGAATTTATTCATTTATCGATACCTTAGAAATGAATGAAAAGAATTTTTTATTTGTGAAGAAAAAACTCCATTGAATTCCATTAAATCCTAAATAATAGGAAATTCATGAAATGCAAGTGAAATGTATCGCAAGACTAGTTTTTTCACTTTTTTTTATCAATACTCTGTTTAATAGAAAGAGAGATAACTTCAACGGAAAGTCTAAATAGAATTGAGATCTTGTATTGAATGCATTTATATTCAGCCATTCATTGGTAGCCAATCGATAATATTTAAGATTTTGTTACCACTTTTGATCCAATTTGTTGTCATTTACTTTAAATTGTAGTCATTATTAATAAACAAAAAATTTAAATTTTATTAATAATTTGTATTTACATATTAACAAATTTATCAAATGACATTTACATGGGCAGTTTTATCATGATGAAAAATCAACTCAAATATTTGTCTAAACAGACTATTATCACAAAAGATAGTCTTTTATAAAAAAGAATTGTTTTTTGATATGAGAGAGAATGAGAGAGATAATGGAGGAGAGGGAGAGAGTGGGAGAGAGTGGGAGAGAAAGAAAATTATTTTTGTAAATATTAAGAGAAGAAAGAAATTGTTATTAAAAAAGATTTGAGTTGTATTCGAATGTAAATCAATATTTACATAAAATTACATAAATTTCATATAAAAGTTTTGGCAATAAATATATAAATTTTTGTTTAATTCATATAATTTTCAAATTCATTTCAATTATTAGAAGGGATTATAAGGCATTTCTTCTGACAATCAAATAAAACATTTATGCGAAACAAAAATTAATAAAATGCTTATAATTTGAATTATTTTCTCAATTCATAAATGGAGGGCTGATTATAGCTTCAGAAGAATCATAAAAAGTATCATTTCTAGAGCTGAGGCTTTTGAAAGCCTATTGTTTTTCTGCTGAGAAAAAGTGAGATCTCTCTAAATGTGGGTCGCGAGACATCATTGGTTTGCCAACAGTCGAGCATCAGGTCATATATCTCTTTCGGGCATCCATCAGGTCTGGGCAGTGCCATCACTGCTCTCTGATCGCCGCCATCGGTGTACTGATGATAATAATTGTCTTTATTATCGCAGTCCTAATAATTGAAGAAAATAAATGTCGGGTCAGAACAAGTGTTTCAAATAATGAGGAAATATGAGTCATAACTGATTCTATGCTCACAATATTAGCCGTTTGTTCGTGAATAGAGACAAATGCTTTGAGAAATGACTGGTCGTCTAAGTTGTGGAAAGGCTTAAGTGAACAATACGTCAATATTTCCCAAAACATAACACCAAATGAATAGACGTCTGATTTATTGCTAAAAACTCCGTGAAGTAGAGCTTCAGGACTGGACCACCGAATGGCCATTTCATTTATGTAATCATTTTTGTATAGCGAAGAGTAAGAGCCGCTATCACTGATTTTTATCAATAGATCGTTAGTATAGACCAGAATATTTCTGGCCGACACATCTTTGTGCACAAATCCCAGTGTTTCCAAATATTTCAGTCCCGACGCCACTTCACTCGCAATATATATAAGTGTTGAACACCTTTTGAATAAAAAAGCGAAATAATGAGGGATTAGTTAAAAGTAGTTTATGAAGAGTCACTTATTTGGAGTTAAGTACTAAATGCTATAAATTTGTATAAATTGAAGGAATAATATAATTTTGTAAAACTTATTTGGATGTTATATGAGTTAAGTGAGTGTCAGATCCCTAAAGAGATTTATTAGTAATAAATTTGTTGATAAATTACGACATATGCTTACAATAAGATGATTATTGCAATCAATGCAATCACACATAATCTCTATTGAAATATATCCGCAATTCTTATGGTTTATGACTATTGAATCAGAAGAGCTTTTCTTTACATAACTCGCTATCAGTTCGTTATTTTTATTATTAGCTCTCGATTTATAATCTCTCGTAACGACTAATACAACATAAGGAGAGCACAGTTCAAGAATTGGATAATTATCGGAATAAGAGAAAACATTTTGGGGAACATCATTAAGATTGAGGCAAATTGTGTCCGGAATAACTACTGGCAGTTGTTTTCATAATCGCTTTAGAAGTGAAGGAAAGGTTAAAAACTTTTTGTTTTAATGATAATGAATTTGGTGTTTAAAGAGTGGAAAGTGTTTAAAAAGAAATATCTGTTTTAATCGTCTTATATGAAGGGAATATAAATAATATTTTCCTGTCTTTTGTGGCGTTTGTTTTCATTTAGATTTAAAATTATAGTTTAATAGCATTTATTTAGTTTGCATTAAATGCTTCAAAACGTCACAACAATTGTTGTCAGTAATTGTTGTCTTTAGAAATAGATATCATTTAAAGAGTTTTATAATTATTATTTCAAAAAATAACTCTAAATATAAGTGAATAGAAAATTAGAGACGAAAACGCTTTTTGTAAATCTCTTTATAAAGAGAAAGAAAAATTGTCGATGAATTTAGTCTTGAAATTTGTTTTGCAGTAAAATTAACAATAATTACTTCGTTAAGATTGAAATGTTTAAAGTTTTTGGTTATCTTTTCGTGAGAAGTCATATATATATATAGAGAAGGGTTTAAACGTCAACTTAATTATGATTTAACGATAAAATATTATCAAATATGAAGAAAGAAATTAATTTTTAGATATGAGACGGTTTTGAGAACAGATTGCGAGCTATCGCTCGGACAGAAGGGAATCGACGAGAAATTAGTGAATTTTATATGACATGACTTACGTGATGACAGTCGGATCGCATTCCCTCAGGAATTGGTTGAGATCACAGTCTCCGAACTCAAGAATAAGACCAAAATAATCACTCGTATCTAAAACTCCAAACAGTTTCGCAAATTTATCACAATTTTTAGATAATTGACACAAGAATTTCATTTCATCTAAAAATTCTTGTTTGAACTGAAGTTGAATTAATGTCTTCACTAAAACTATATCTTTGTTCTGTTGCTTCTGTTGAGGTTTGGCCGCAATTCTTGCGAACCAGACGTCACCGAACTTAGAGTTTCCCATTTTGTCGAAAATGAAAACATCGGTTTCATTGAATCGTTTAATTTGTTGCAAATCAAGTGAACCATTTCTCTGGTGATGACTTTGATTAGCCATAAATGTCGAGAGAAGTGGTGTTTGTTGTGATGAATAGTTGGCCGATTCGTAGTGGTTGAGCACTTGTTTGCCATATTTGTTGGACTCATTGACACTATGTTTCGATTTGATTATCTCTGAAGAGGCGTAATATCGAGGATTAGTTTTGATTCCCTTTGAAGTCGGCATTTGTAATGACTTTGATTTGCCATTTGCACAGATCACATCCGGCACAGCATATTCTGCCTCCTCTTCGTTGGGTGACAGGTCTTTTGGTTCACAGTATAATAGCGTCTGAGGGGTTGTTATCTTTGGAATGTCTTTCATATTGACGGCCGCGCTCTCAGATTCGATGTCAGTATTGGATATCTCTCGAAATACATTTCCTTTTCTATTATTGTATGCTCTCATCATAAATGATGAGATAACCATAAACACAACTACTCCTAATGTCACTAAAGTTATGATAATAAGTGAGTATTTCATTGTTATTTGGTCCGTGTCTTTAGTTGTCATCGGAGACAACGAATTATTGAAATCACTAATAGAGTCGAAAGTTTGGTCCAAATCAAACAATTGTGTTATGTTTGCACTGGAATTCACTGTTGATTGTGAGTCAAATGTAATCTCACTTATATGAAGCCATTTGGCACCAAATTTTAAGCTCATTTTTATGAAACGCCCGATTCTGTACTGTAAGTGAATTATTACATCTGAAAGCAAAGGAACACAAAAAATGAATGACTTATCGACGAAATAGAAATTCTATAAACGACTTATAATCTTATATCCAATCAATTAATCGAATAAATCAAATGAATGACAATTTTGATAACATTTTCGTGTGGATCATAACTTACCTCTGGGTCTTTCCAAAGTATTATCCGATTGATAGGTGTATTTGATAGGAGTGTTTGACCACTTAATGCCATCGAGACTGAACCATATGAGTGCAGATGAGAAGACTCTGACGTCTCTATTAAAGTTATTGTGACAATTGATGTTAACTGTAGTGAAGTTGTGGACAGTCTCGAAGTCAAAAACTATTTCAATGGTTTGAGTAGTGTTTTGCCAACCGATCCATTCCAATGCTTTATTGATTTTGTAATTATCGAGTCCTTTGATGCCATCGACCAGTTGTCCCAAACCGGCTGATAAATAGCCGGAATCACTTATTAGGCCGTCATATGTTATGTCCATTAAGTCTCCGAATCGACTGCTTTTGACGCCATTTGGCATCGAATATGCGATCGGACCTAAAATTACAGCAGTCTTACACTCTATGAGTCAAGTAATGGCTTTTCAATGCAATGCTTTCGACACAACCATTCATTGAAACTCTTGTATTGAATTGTGAATTGCACTCAACTATCGATATATAATTCAGAGGCCAATCAATCTTTTTCTTTACTTTTGTCTTAAGCGATAGGGATTCTTAACTGTCTGTTGAACTCCTTTTAGCTCAGAATCAAACTTAAACTCAAGAGACAGTGTTTAAGATTTTTATTCTTATTTTCCGTTCTTCGAGTTTAAGTCTGGGGTAATGTTTATCATGTTTTCAGTAATAAAATGTTGAGATAAAAGATCACTAAAAGTATCGCTAAACGGCTTATCTTTTAATTGAATAAATTATTTCAACCAAATTCTGTGCAAAACTTTTCATTTTATCTCAATTTTCACTAAAAAAGAGTAACAAAAAAGAAGATAAGAATATTTGGTCTGTTTTTGACATCAAAAACAGAATAGAGTTTTCATTTTCAGAAATAATGTTTGAGTTCTTTCTATTGAGAGTTGAATTGAATTTGGCTGAAAAGAGGCCGCAAAATGGGAACGGAATGAGAAACGCAAAGAATATAAGACTAAAAAACAAAATTATACAACTCTTAAGCAAATAGAACTACCGAGGACAGTTTGGAATAAGAAATAGCTTTCCCAAAGTAATTCTCTAATTTCCCATGAGATAAATTAAAAAATGTTGCATGGAAATAGTTGAGAATCCCAAAAAAGGTTGTTTATCTAGATTATATTCTCTTAAATCAAATGAATGGCTTCACTTCGAAACGAGTGAAACGGGTTTTCTCTCATTAAATATTATTAAATAAATTGCTTTCAAACCTCTGTGAAGACAACCATATAATTCAAGTCTCAGACAAACTGTTCTCAAATGTTTGGAATATGGAAACAAACGGATGTGTCGGACACCGACTATCGGTATTTCGAGTTCGTGATCTACCACTGAGTTTGTGTCTGCATTTCCTTCGAGTAACTGATCAGAAGAAGAGTTTTATCTTTAATTCATAAAATGTTGGAAATATGTTTACATGATTGCCATCCGAGTTCTTCCATTTGATCCAGGTAGTTCCGTTATCGCGAGAGTATTCGAGCCAATATTCTTCGACATATTCGACTCCATACCCCCCGCCATACCTTCCCTGAGTGGAAACTCCTGTAATGACGTGACTATCAGTCAAATCGAGTTGAATCCATTCTTTGCCGGAGGATTCGGCACTGAGTTGTGTGAGTGGGCACCATGCTCCTCCTGTCTTCTCCTTTTTCAACCTAACATAGGATTAAACTTTTATTTAAGGAAAATCTTAGAATTGAGTTCAAACCGAGCACTTTGTGGGCCAACACTTTGAATGTTATACGCGGATGAAACAGATATCTGATCATCGGATATGTCCCCCGATTCCATTCCCAGTGCTTTGGGTCCGCCGTTATAATCACATAAAGTCGTTTCCTTTGAATCTGAAATCGTGTCATCTGTTCGTCAAATAAGAATTCATTTAAGAATTATAGAGAAAACATTAAAAACAAATAACTTTTAAATGCGATTATATCTATCCATTAATACTCTATCGTAAGGTTTTATAAGAGTTTGCTTTTTCTAAAAATGAAATATAGTTTCAAAAATGTGGGCCTCACTTGTGTTGAATATCACTTGTGATGAATATCAAACATTGTTTGACTTTTATTGTCGTCAAATCCATTATTATATAAATGAGAGACAATTTTCAAATAATTTAAATATGAATTTATAATTTATAAATGAGTTTAGGTTTGAGTGAATGCGAAAACATTTAATTGTAGAGTTTGTCGAACTCTTTCAGTAGTCATTCACTGGATTTTTGAGCGGAAATGCAGTCGTGTTTGTAGTATATAATTAAATTTATGATAAACTTATTCTGAAATATACCAACATTTGTGACAAAGAGTTCCACACTTTGATGAATAGCATATTTGCACCAAAAAATGACTGCATTTTTGGAATAATTGTGTCCTTTATTTGATATGTCGTCTCAATTGGGTTACAAATGTTTAGAATTAAGTATTGAATTAATTCCTAAGTATTTTTGTGGTTAATATTTGTTTAGTCATTAGGAATGCATTGTAAATTTATTAAACATTTTTCTATTTCAAACACATGTGATTTTAATTGATAGGTAAGTCTTTTGTAAACAAAGGGAAAGCCTTTCTAGAGATTATGTTTGTCAAGTCTGACAGCAAAGGAATTATTCTAAGGATTGGAGTATTTTAAGAGATTTGAATCTTAAAGAAAAATATGTGAAAAGAAATTTTGGGAAACTTTTGGAAAACCACTGAAGAGTACTTGAGTTAAGGTTAAACTTATTTTTCTTTTTCTCATTAATTATTTGACTTTTCTGTCGATAATTAATGATTTGGTATTCGATGTTTTCATAATTGAATTAAATGTTAGCAATAAATATGTTTATGAAAGACTTATGAAGTGAACAAATATGTTCTTCAAATCAATTTAAAGAGAACTCAATTGAAAGCATTTGTCTATTGTTCTAATAGTTGTACTTAAAGTCGGTGTTGTCTGTGTCTGTGTATAAACAGTGATGTTTTCACCAAAAATCCATTACTCGACTTATTATAAGGAAGTCTTTCTTAAGGTTAAGAAGTCTTTATAAATAGAGAGCGGCTTCTAATGGAAACGACAAATCCTTTAATGTAAATATAATCAGAAACTCAGCCTCACTATCCGTTCGACAGTTTGTGATTTGAATAGTAATTTCTCGTCTGTCAGTCACTTACTGTTCACTCAACACCCGTTTCTCAGTATTTGTCGGCTATTTATCCACAAAATACCTCTTTATTAGGAATCTATTGATGCAAATATACGGTAAGCTTTTGCTCACAAAGAATGAAAAAATTGCATTTTCTTAATATTCTCTGTTTTTGCATCTGTTCTCTGGTTTAATAACTACTGTTGTGTTAGCCTTTTGTTGAACTAATGCTATTCCTCGCGAAGGCTTTTCTGTTTCTTATCAGTTGATGATAGACTAAATAATTATAAACCGCACATAAGAGGCACAAACTTTAGATAAAAAGGTTAATACTTATGAATGAGAGGAATAATATTTTATTAGCTATTGATTAGACTGTTTTCGATGCCGTTCCCATCGAATACATATCTTTAACTTAAATAATGGAATATATTTTCAATAGTCACTCATAAGATAAAACGGGCAAAGAATGTGACGAATATCGGAAACGACACAATCATTCATCAAAATAGTGACACCACTACTGTCTTATGTGTTGGCAATTCAATCACTCAATAAGCCATTAGGTTTTGGTCATACTTTAGATTCACTCGTTTTTGTTTTCCTCAAATAATAGTTTACTATCTTTTGAAGCAATACTTTTACACAACAATTGTTTTTTTTCCAAAACCGGAGAAATCTCTAAATCCTATGAACTGCTTATTGTATTGTTTTTGGCTTTTGTTTCATTGATTTATATATATTTTTTGAGACTTTTAGCGATGCATTCGTTGATAACTAACTGCAAATCTGGCAATTTTTGCTTCAGGTTTTATGACACTAACCATAAGTTAGATATATTGGTCCACACAATGACCAAAATCACAGCCAACAGAACTGTTCCCTCATTCATATCCGATTGGCGATAGTGTGCCCTAAAATCACTTAAATTTTATTACTTATCTGATCTTCAATTGTTATTTTAGTGTTAGTTATAGATAGGGAACACTCGTCGACTATATCTGTGCCCCTCTTGTCATCGAATACAACCAATTACTGCATTAACTCAAGCGTTCAATAATAGGAAAATAGAAAAAAACTCGAATACAATACACTTAACAAAGAATATCAAAACGCAAACAATTGAAAAGTCATTGAAAATCAATGAAAAATTGGAGAGTTTATGACTCATATATAATAATCAAATAATAATAATAATAATAATAATATCAATAATAGTAATCAAATAACGCATTATTTTTAAATGCAATAAAACATTTGATACATTTTAAGGATTTGTGTCATTAATTTAATCGCAGTTTTATAATAATAGTGTTGTATAACAGTGTTGGCTATAAATACTCTTTTCTTATTCTGTGCCAACAAATATAGCGATTGAAAGCTAATCATTAAAAGTTTTAAAAGTTGATGTCTTAAAGACTTAATCGGCTGTTTCTTATCCGGACCGCATTGACAGTCATAGAAATGAATGTATAATAAAATAGAGTTATCCCTCTCTAAGTAATAAAAAGCGAAAGATTTTACAACTTTTACAACAGTGAAAATATGTTCAATTATCAGCCATTGGGGTCTTTGAGCCCCTACTGTGCGTTCAATCTTTCGCTAAAACTTTAGAGTATAAAACAATCAGAGAAAACGCCGAAAAATAAGTCATAAAAATAGTTATAACCAGAAAAGAGTACCAAAATTATATTACATTAGATTTTATAAAAGTCAGAGCCGGGTATTCCTCTCATTAAAATTTGACTCCAACAGAGATCACGTCATGTAATACATATCTCTATTAGTAATTAAACACCGAATGTGTGTCTAAGCTTTCAAAGAGAAAGAAAGAGACGAATACTTGAGATTATAATGTTTTCCGCACTTATGGAGAGTTGACTAAAAACTGTAATTCAATCACTTATTTCATCTAAAAAACTTTATAAACAGATTTATTTAAGAGAGTATTGATTTGCGTTTCTTTACAACTTTAGACTTAAATAAAAGTATCGATTTTTAGACATAAGCTTTCAGTTTCTTTAATGACATTCACTTGAAATGAGGACCAAAACTATGGATAAATGACTTTTGAAATAAACATTTTTCTACTCTCAGAAGGCGTTCGGAAAGAAATTAATCCATATTTTTATTTTTAGACATTATTTTGTTTCACTCAAAACTCTTTAGTCAATCGGTTTTATAATTTTGAATATCAATAGTTTGTATCCAATGGTTACTGTTTTGGCAAAATATATAACAAATCTGACAGTTTTGGTAAATGAAATATCAATGATATGATATCTAGCAATGAGTTATTGTTTAATTTTATTATCTCATTATTATATATCTGTGCTTTCATTTTCTCAAAGCTTTTGATTATTTTGTTTGCAATCATAGCATGAAATTGAATGAAAATCAACGAATATATCAATATTTGATGAATTTGTGTATAGACTTTCAAATATTGATTATATACTGTCTTATCATTCATTAAATTAATGCAAAACTTTTAAGGATTAGTCCATAAAATAAGTGGTATTTTGTTGTGTTCTAAAACTCATTCATTCATTCAAATCAAACAGTTTTTCGCTGTTTTGTTGAATGCATTTCTAAATCCATATAAACTCTTCTATTCTTCGGTAGTGGAGAATAAAATTATTCATTTGATTAAATTTTCAGTTTATTTGCATAAATGATTCATTCAATGCATTTGAATATTCGTTGCATTGAATTCACGTTTAAAAATGATTTAAATTTCTGAAGTATTTTTCAATTTAATTCTCTTTGTATTGAATGGATTTGGATTCTAATGCTGTTAATTATAATTATATATATATTTGAGTTTCAATTGAATGCTATAAAATTCAATTTGAATTTCAATTTCAGGTGGTTTTCATTTTTCATTTCTCCTAAACAAAAGTCAAATGACTGTTCAGAGGATATATACCTATCAAACGATATTTTGATTTCTATGATATATTCAAAATGAAAAAATTGTTTATAATAATCGAATCAATTATTCATTTCAAGTATTAAGACACATGACAATCATTTTAGAATGAATTTATGTCAGAATAAAGTATTATAAAAATGTTCTGCCATTTGATTATGTATTTCAACATATTTTATAATTTTATTTTCCTTTTTCTCTCTGAGAGTGAAAGTAATGTAAAATAAAATTATTTTAAATCATTTTGAAAGCAAATGAGATTTTATAGCCTAATATAGGAATGAAATGAAATAAATTAATAAAAAGAGAAAATGAAAATTCTTAAAGTCATTAAAAACAAATTTAATTCATTTTGCAATAGAAAACAACAGAAAGTTGTATATAATTTAACAGAAAATGTGTTCAGAAATTTAATCAAAAAATATTGTTTTAATGGACAGATATAATAGAGTTATTGAATTGAAAGACTTTGCAAAAGGCAATTACCTGAGTGTTCGTCTGCATTACTTTCCGCTTGAATTGCGATCAGAGAGGATGAGATGAGCGCCAGAATGTATACGACATTTACAATCACTACAATGGATCTCATTGTCGGCGATGAATGCATTTCAGTTCAGATGAATGACTAAAAACATAACGAAAACATTGTTTAAATACAAATTGAGTTTTATTGCAATACAATTGACTTTAATTTATAAAAGTCTTGTGTTTAGAACAAACTTTTATTTAGTATTAGAATTGATGGCATGTTTTGCCACTAATTGATTACTTTTGCAGTCAAATCGAAGACTCATTTTAGCAGAAGAACAGACACTGAAATGAGATAAATATTTTTCAGTCCAGACTTTAAATTAAAGATCACTAAAGCAGAAGAACAGAGAATTTGTTTTATGCGATGTTTGCAAACACTTAAAACTCAGACTTTTTAAAACAGAATTTATTGTCATTTACTATAAACACAAGACTTCTTTCAAAACACTGTTTATAGTTCAACGACTGTCCGTTTGATTAATTGGTTAACTTTTTTTAGAGGTCAAAGTGGAGAGGGAGGGCTTTACGGTCACGCCTTTATACCACTGGTCAGTGCCGGTATGTGTCATACAATTGCATATAATGTCAGAGTTGTGATTTTGTACCCATTTTCGGGGGACAACGAGAAAAACGTGTAATAAAATGTTTGATTGCACTCCACTTCAAACATATACACACTCTCTGTGTATAGAAATGGTTAACAAAAATATTTTGATAATATATCGACTCTCAATGTGGTTACCAGATGTGGAACTTCATAAGTGTTGGCACAGAATATAACAATTGGAGCAAATATAATGCATATATGTTTTTGACTTCTTTTTTTTCATAAACTTTTAAAACTATTAATTTATTTAAAACAAAACTTTGAACCCAAGTTTAGTTCAAAAAAAACTCTTTTGATGTATGCTTTGCAAAGAACTGCATCTTTTGTATCGACTCTTTTCTTATTATCATTACTGGGAGTGATGTCGATATTCAGCTTCGATTATGTTTTGATGGATACTTGTTTTCAGTAAAAGTGGCACTTCTTTGTGTCGTTTATGCGTTGCCCTACAAAATATTCATCGAAAAATCTATTGATTGATATAAACCGTTAGACTAAACACAGAGAAGAGTATAAAAGGGAACTCAAACTACGAATACAAATGTTATGTTAATTCTGGTGAAAACTCCAAACTTAGTTTTTCTATATATTTGAGTCCAGAGTTTATCACAAGGGATACGATTGAGTCAAATCAAAATTCAAAGGAAAAGAGGTTTACAAGAAAATGAAGTGGTGTTTGATTTATTTGTCGGTTTAAATGATTGATTTACCAGAAGATAATGAGCTTAAGAATTCTTAAATCATTTTTTATTTAGCAATAAATTATTAAACAATTTTGTGTTAATTTTAATTTTGAGCTAAAAATCATTTCACAAAAAAAAACTTGTCTTAAAGGAGGAATGTTTCGATCGATTGTATTATTATAAAACCCTAAATAATTTTACACCAATTTTACCGAATGATTTTCGTCGTCTAACAAATAGTAATAATTTATTTCTCACTCGAAAAATATGTGAAAACCAGTTATACATTTAGTCACAGCTGTAAAACTTATAAACGTATAAAAATCATAGAAATGCCTCCAAATATGTTATCAATAGAAGAGTACTTTATCACAACTCAACTATTTTTCGCAATATTTGAGAGTAAAGAGAAAAATTGGAGATTATTACTGACTAACCGGTGCTGTAATAAAATCAAGTTGACTAAAGGTAACCGAAAGAAATGAGAGACAACTAAAGTAAATAAGTCTAACATTCAAGAGATATCTTTTCAAATGTTTGCTAAAAAATTGCGAGAATTTCAAAGTATTCCTTTTGACTCAATTGTAGAGAAATATCAGAGAATATAAATGTATTATTATTTCGATTTCTGATGAAAAGAGTAAATGTTTGCCAAAATATATACGAAAAGAGAAGAAGAGAAGAAATTCTGTGAATTATATGCCATTAGTTGTATTACCTCCAGTAGATTAAACCTGAGTCCAAGTCTTTTTTACATTCTTTAGTTTACCCAAACCAACTAATATTCTGTAGGAGTGCACCGAAAAACTACTGTATTTTGCATTAACTTTCGTGAAAAATACAATGATATCGATCTGGAAGTCCTCACGTGATATGAGAATCAAGAGAAAGATATAACACAAGTTTAGAATAATATTTCGTTTTTTTTGTGCACAACCTCTCAACTAAAGCAATAATCAAACGATGCAGAGCAGAAGTTGTGCTCTCATCTCATCAGGAGTTGATCGACCATCTCTTACAGTTGCATCGGATGACGTCTCGATTGCATATAAATATCAGTATTGCGTTTCTCACAAGTATTTCCCGAAATCAGTTTTTGCCATATTTTGGAAAAATGGCAGAAATTTTTTCATATTTTAAGTTAAAAACACATTTAAATTCAATTTCTCTCATGTGGTGATTGAGTATATGATTTGCATAACAAGAAGAGCACAAAAAGACCGTTAACTTAGTTTTAGTTTAGTTCTCAAAAGTGATGCCTCAACTATGCCTTTACCCATACCTTAAAGATTTTGAGTTTTCTTTGAAATTTGAATCCTCTTTATTGAAATCACATTTTTTGCATTTACTTTATGTATAAATTTAAATCAGAAATATTCTGTGCTCTCGACATGTGTTCTGCTTTTAACTAACACCTAATCTTTATTGTGGATCGTTTTCCAAAAGATATAATACTATTACCATATTTTTGGCGTTTCTCTTAGTTTTCAATAAAATTCAATAAAATTAACGTTTCATTCGGTGCTTTAGATTCATGATTGTGTGGCACGAGTGGTGAGCCGAGTGTTGGGCCTGCCTTTAGCTCTACTCCTGCTTTAGATGTTTTGCTGGATATTTCTTTTGGTTATTGACCAAAATATAAAATATGTCTAACATTTTATGATTGTTTGCCTCAATTTTAGGGCTAATGTCTATCCGAGAAAATTGAATGAGAAAACCATTTATTTGTGGCCACAAATGACATGTCAGTTGATAGCGCAGGAAAAATGAATGTTTCAAATCATATAAATAAATAAACTGTTCCTTATTTTACCGTATTTTTAATGGTATAGAAAATGACTACTTTTGTGAATCTGAAGCATAGGTTTGATTCGCGGAGGCGTTCATCAATTGGTACATCAATTGAATAATTAGGGAACGGAGGGAATGGAGGGATCGATCAAAGTTTAATTCTTTAATCATATGTTGTGAAACAGTTTTGCAAAACAATTCTTTTATCCCAAACACTATTACTTTTGGATAAAGTCTTAAGTCGTGATAAATTTGTATTCGCACTAAATTAGAGCATTACATAACTTTCTGATATATAGACTAAGGTCTGAAACTAAGGCTCAAAATTGTTGCCAACATTACTGACGATTCTCTTAAAAAGTGTCTATTTTTCTAAACCAGTATTTGTCGGTTGGATTTGACAAACCGGCCAAACGAGTGGTCACTTTATTATTGCAAGAGATGACAGATTTATTACATCTACAGCTGCAGAGCAGAGCCACCACCAGCTCTGTCACGACCAGCTCACGATCAGCTCTGGAATACCGGCTCAGAGCTCAGACCTGAGAGCACACTATTAGCTCTCATAAAACGAAATGATTATAAACTTTGTTTCGTCCAAAAACTACTCGAAGTTATATTTGTGTTTCGATTAGGAATTAAATACAAAACTATTATATAACACGAAAAACAAAATTAATCGCTTCAATAAATTAAACGTCACTACTTCTAGTATTATGGGAAGGCTGTTATTCTGTGCTGGCCTTATGGCGATTATAGATTATATGCCATCCCTTAATATTTCAATTTTTGCGTCTGTTTTTCCAATTTTTTTTACATTTGACTCATCACTGATTGTCTGACATTTTTTGGTGAAAATTTTTGATTAATTTAATTGAAAACTAGTGTTACGTAAAAACTCTGCGATTCTTATCTCCAAATGTGATGGAAGTGTAAAAATATTTCTCTTTTTTAAGTCTTATATTTATTTATAAATTCTGTGTAAATAAAATGAGAAAAAAAATTCAATGAATGAGTGGATCCAAAGAAATAAGAGTTGAATAAAAGTTTGGTTTTTCTCTATTTATGTAAGAATTGTCTTTGTTTTGATGCTTTCAATTCTTTGTTTGTATTGACTGAACGTTTGTTCGGAAAACAAAGACTCAACAAATGGCAAAACCGTTATTATAGTCAGAATAAAAGTGTTGGGAATAGAATTCGATATCAATATAACAGTTGAATCAGAAACTGAGTGTCTATGCCTTCAATTCTTTGCATGACTAGCATTTTGGAGACAGTATTTTATATTAATAATAGCTGTGGCTTAAGGATTGAACTGACAGTTGAACCAATTGTGTTGCACCTGAGCCTAGCTTTCAATCCTCTCTTCTATTTTCGACTAACAGTTTTACTACTTCTCTATACTTCTGACACTTTTCTGACAAAAATCGATAAATTCATTGAAGCGTTGATAACATTTAGGGCTAATATTTAGGATTCAGTGTCCGAAAATCATTCAAAACGTTTGCAGCCATACCTCGAGTAAAGTGCACTCAATACTAATAGACTCAATATGTTATTTTACGCCACAAAATTACAATCATTTCAAACAGTGTTTAGTTTTGAAGATTAAAATCAATTCATTATTTTATTAATTAAAATTCATTAATTTGTTTATAATCTTTACATAAAATTAATGTTTGAAAGTAATTAACGCCTGAAAAGAGAACTTAGAATACAATGAAAACCACTCCAAACGTCTCTTTAAAAATTTGTTATTTGATTTTCTCTATACTTTTCACTTATATTTGATTTTGAATACAAAATACTTTTTGATTAATAAGTTTAATAATGATATACCACTTATTATGTCTTAGAATTAATGAACATAATATTCAAATTGAATGTAGAAATACAGTGAAAAGAGAGCCTAAACTTTCATCTATTTATATAAACTTAAATATTATATTTACATAAAAATTCTATTAAATAAAATATTAGAGTTTTAATAATGAAAAACACCACACCTTTTGAGCTGAAAAATAATTCAATTCTGTATTTTATTAAAACCTGAACTGAACTGAAATCCTATTTCAAAATTAATATAAATTTATATTTTCACAGAAAGAGTCCAAAAGTCAAAAATTGATATTCACTGACACACAATGTATGCAATATTTAAAGAATTTAATATAGAATTATAGGCAAAATGAGTAAAATAAGTTTAGGTGTGATAAGTTTCGTGCAAAACGCTTATAGTTATGAACAAATTAATAATAATTAGAGTGAGTGAACCCACATTTTGTTAACACAATTGAGAATTACATAAAACAAAAGCCTTTAAAATAATGGATTTTTTCTTTGAATTCGTTTTTTTATTCGCAAAATTATCGGCGATAATATCTGAACCGAGTTTTGGCTCATTTTTTAATGGATAGGAAACAACGATTTTAATTAGGGTTAGATGACCTCAAGTAGTAAGTCGTGCACAACATTAGCTCCGGTAATATGAAAAGGTATAACTGGTGATAGAGGCCCAGCACACATCTCAATGAATCTAAATTAGTTCATTCCTATAGTTTTTCAACGATTGTAAAACAAATGATAGAAAACAAAGTATTTAACGTAAAGTGAGAGTAAAACAACGAAAACTCTATTTAATGAAATAATTATTTGTTATACACTTTAATGCTATTTAGAGCCCACCAGAGATTAATTCGATTCCCTCTCTATTATGGCTTTAATTAACACAAACATTAACTCTGAAGACTGAGTCTTACCTTTAATTAGAAAATACATCACAGAATTTAAGTGTTGTCCACTCTTTTGTCTTTTGTCGAAACTTTTCACAGCAGTTGACACATAACTACTACTCAATTATTAAACACAATTCATTGATCCTTTCTTTGCATTCAAATTAAGAAATTATTATTAATTTTTAATTGAGTTTATCTTAAGATAATTTAGTTGAAGAAAGATTTGCTCGAATACTTTCAATAGTTTTTCAATTAATTAGAGATTAAAAAAGTATTTATTGTTTAAGACATTTGGTTTAAGACATACAACAAAAGAACAAAACATTAAATAAATTGTTTATAAATTAATAACTTTTCTTATATTATCCGATGAACTACTTTTTGAAAGATAATTGTCTTTTAAACTGTTGAGCAATGAATGTCTCCAAAAGTATTGTTCACTTTCTTCGAGTATTTTTGGAGTTTTACTTAAGAGTGAATGAAACTTAAATTATCCGACACATATGATGGACATTTACTAAGGGACTTGTCTTAACCCTCAAGAGTAGAAGTGTTCAGTTAAAGCACACCTTCGTTTCGAAACACCTTTTTGTGCTGAATTCATACCTGCAATTGAAGTGGAACTCAATCGCAACACAAACGGACTGTTCGTTGACTAAACACTTTGAAGCACAGCTCGAGTGCAACAGAATTGAGAACCAAAAAAGTTATACCAAATATGAGTCTGCGCTCAGTTTATTCTGTTTCATATTTGAGGCAATACTAGATTCAGTGTTGAATGAGATAAAAACGAGGGATATGTTGGATATGTTGGGCGAACACTGCCTTCATCTGAAGTTAAGGCGTTAATGAAAGCATTGCTGCTCTCTATTAGGTTTGACCGGAAAATCTCGGCTCAAATGTTGAATTGTAAAAAGAGGTATATTTTATTTCTATATATTTCTTCTATAAATACATGAATACTCTTGAAATCAATAAAAACAAAAATAAGTATATATTTAATAGTATTTTGAGAATCTATTAGAAGTTAATCTATCACTTCGTTCAATGACATCACTATATCGGACCTGAAATCTCTTTTCTATACTTTTATTGAAACTCTTTTTTTGAGAAAAATTCTAAAAATTGATTTGAATTTCGGATAAGTTTTCGGTTTTAAATTATTACATTTTATTGATTTTGTGACACCGGTTCTCAAATGCCTTTCAAAATATCATTAAAAAGTAGTTATGTTATACTCTTTTTATCCTTATATTTCTCAAAAGTTTTATCTGTTTTTATAGCAATTAGTCCTTTAGTACCACAAATACAGTTCAAAATCAACGAATTCAGTAAATATTCCTTGTTATCGAAGTTTTTTAATACTTTAGAGATAACTCTGTCTTTTAATTGATTTGATTTATTGACAATAAGAACAGTTAAAAAGTGTTGCAATTAATTAAAAACCGGTCCATTTAATGATCATTAGATTATTGGAATTCTTTTCCGTTTGGATAAAATTCTAGACAACCATTAGTTTTGTTTTGACATTTGTTTTATTGATCACAAGTTAAGCCAAAATATAATTTTCACCCTTTGATTATACCTTTCAGTTCATTCATCGATTTTCTATAATTTACTTAATAAAAGAAGTAACTTGTTCATTAACATCACTAAAATAAACTACAGCTAGAAATTGTGATTCAATTTTTTTAAAAAATGAAATTTTAAATAACTATAATTTCAAAGTATTTTTAAAACTCAAAGTATTTCTTAAAATAGCATTTTATCAATCGTTGGATAATTTTAAATTAATAAATGTTGTAATTATGCACTGAACTGATTCCTGGGTATCATTTGCATGGTCTTAGACTTTGACTGATAATAATTTGAATTTTATGCGAAAGAGAAACACAAGATTTGTTTGAAAAAAGAATTTTAAACATTAGTTTTCCGGTCGACTACTCCTTTTGCAAGTTTTTGGTTGCTTTTTGTCGCATTCATAACATTGAAAATCGTTTTTTTCTATTCAAATGTTTTACTTATTCTTCTCTTTGTTTTGTTTCAATAGAAGAGTTGTTTTTCAATCAATAGTTCCATGACTTTGAGTTTTTCAATGAAATGCATTTTAAGTATTTGTTTTATGATTTTTTCATTGATAAAAGTCCGGTTATATTCCATATTCTTCTAAACTTTGATTTCCTATTATTTTATGTTTTCCACATCTCTTTATAGTATTTTTATCTCTTATTATAAAAAATATTTTATTTTTCAATTTTCATGTCATTAATAGTAGTGTTTGTAGTGATATATCAAGTTTTCTATTTTTCTTTTTATTTTCATAAAATGAATAAAATATTTTCATTGTTTTGATTGTTTTGTCTCTTAGATACTCATATAAACTCTATATAATTGAGGTAAAAGTTCGTGAAAATATGAAAGCAGATTGTTTTGAGCCCTAAACTAAAACTAGTTCTCAGTTTCGGTGAAAAGAAAATTAATATTATTTATATCTATAATAACTAAAATAAACTTTATTTTTGATGTCTTGTGATTTCAAAAATTGAATAAAATATTATAAATTCTGGTTTCAGTGATAAATATGACAATTCTTAGACGCGATTCTCATAATTTAATTTATTTTGAAAATTTGGAAATTTTAAGAAAAAATCATTTCAAGTACTGAAGTTAAGCATTATTTAAGCTGTGATTTGAATATTTATTAGTTATTCGTTTTTAAGGATTGAACTCTAGATTTGTTCAGAGATTTCAAGTCATGACATCTGTAGAAAAGGGTTGACTATATCTCCTGAGTTGCATATCTTTGAATATATTTGCGGATATAATGTTTTAATAAAAATAAATATAATTAGAAGAATGCAATGCATGCCGTGAGTGATGTGATAGGAGTGAGGATTCACTACAGGACACACATTAGAGGAATTGCGTTTCATTCTGACAACTCATGCATTGAAATATTCATATCCATTGCATTTCTACAAAAAAATGACAAATTGTTTTAGTTTTACTCCATATTTGGGTTCAATCCCTGCTTTATATCCGATAAAGAGAAACAATGAAATGTTTTTTGGAGTAAAACTATGACTTGAGTCAATCAAATTGAGTTACATTTGTTTAATTTGTAAAAAGAGTTCATAAGATTAAAGTCAGGAAAACATCAATAATAAGTTGTACTGAGTTTTACTCAAATGTCAGTTTTGTGTATCATTCAAATCGACGGAAACATTTCAAAAATTTATATATTTTCTTATCTGATCTCTTGTTTATTGATTTCTTGAATTTGTTTCTTGTGTTGTGAGATGTTATGTGTAAACCCACAGAAGAGCTGTTTTTAAATTAAAGGTTTATTTTTTCAAAATCATAATTCTTTGACTTTCTTTATAAGGAATTCATATAAAAGTTATGTAACAAATCTAAACGAATATCTCATGAAAAGCATCACAAATATATAGAAACTCATGAAATATTCAAATGAATGTTATCTATCTGTCAATCTTTATATGAAAATTATATATAACTAAACAGAGGAACGACACAAAAGTTATTGATCTCTGAATTCCTACAATCATTCATATGTCCATTAAGTCTATTATTTGAATGAATTATTTTATGACAAATAAAAATAATTAATAATAACTAATATTTCCGGAAATAAAATTTATCGTAAAAGTTATGATAAAAATTTTTGTATTAAATAGAAAAAGAAATTTCACGCATTTTTTTATTATTCTGTTCACTGAATAAATAAAATATTTAATTAATAGCGAAACAAAACTAAAAGTTTGCCGAAACCCCCATAAATCTAATCTATTGTAATTAAAACTCCATAATTATTATCTTTATGAGAGTTAAATTAAATTTACTGAACAAAATGTTATTAGTTTTTCGACAAATGTGTAAAATATTAATTATATTTTTTGCCCCAATCTATCGATTGACATATTTTTAGTGATCAATTGATTGAGAAAAAAAACTTTTTGGTTAAATCAAAGGATTGGAATCATTCGATGCATAATTTATTGTCGATAAATATATTACTAGATTTGGTGACTCTGTTCTGGATCTAGGTCAATTATTAACAAAAATGACAAATTTTGTGAAACAGTTCTTCGCAAATGATTAATAATTTTTTTATCCAAAAATATTTCTTTAAAAGTTTTCATTTATCTTATATTAACAGACTATTAATAATGCGTTTATTCGCTTTTTCTTTGATATTAAGGAGTTTTCATTCCTTTATTATTCCTTTATATCAAATAATAAAAAATTCAGAGCTATTTATAAACCATTAAATCAATTTCTTAATGATTAGTAGCGAGTGATCCATAAATTAGTTAATATACGAGTTTTTTAAGCAAAGCTTTGGAGTCTTCACTTAAATTATTTGAGTTTTGTTTTGAATTTATTTGAATAATAAGACCAAAACGGAGAGGAAGAGGGATAGCAGAGGTATAGCAGAGGTATAGCAGAGGTATAGCAGAGGGATAGCAGAGGGAGGATAAGATTAAATCTCTTTTCAGAATAAAATTTATGGATTAATAGTATAAAAGTTATACTACGCTTTCATTAGTCTTATATGAATGGCAATTGAATCCCGATTTAAGAGCGAATGTTTTCATTGAAACTGTTTGAACACAATTCTAACATATTTTAAGCATAATTTGTGTAAATTTTTAATTGACCTTAATATTAATATTAATATAATATAATTGCAATTTCGATAAACTTTTAATTGCACTCAAAAATGTTATAATTAAGGGTTTTGAATCCGGATTAAAATAATACACTTTGAAGTAATTTACTCTTTATTTGATCGCAAAAATTGTTTTATAAAATAGTGGTCACTCTCTCACTCTCTCAAACTTCTAATGAAAACACTATTAAACTGATGCTAAAAATGGTTGGAATGAGAGTCTGATGGATTCCTTTTAAAATATTTGACTCCTCCTAATCGATTCAATTTATTATAATAAATATTTTTAAAAATTGCCCCAGGTATTTTATAATTGATAGATATTGTAAAATATTTGTCGCAATTTGTCAAAGGATTGAATAAATATAAATATATATAAAACATAAAAACATTCTGTTTCAATGGAATTAAGATCTGTAATTAATTTTAGCTAGAGCATTGATAATGTCTAAATAATAACTTATTTGTAGCGCTATATTATTAATAACCGTTTGGACACAAAATTGAAATTATGAATAGATTTTTGATAAATTATTGATATTATGATGGATTTACATCAAAATTATCTGATTTACGTCACATTGAAATTGAATTTTAATGATATGTTTAACACATATTTTGAGTAAATATCTGTTTATTCTTTAATTTCTCTCTTTTTCGTTGAAATGCAAAAAAGTTATCAATTTTTCAATTCGACTCAAATTGATATAAATCATCGAATAATATGATGTAAAAGAAATGAAACGCCATATAATTAAGTCGATTAAATAATTTTGATCGATTAAATTGAATTCTTGGCACAATGTTTGACCCCAAACGCCTGTTTCAATGTATTCTGTTCTTAAAAGAAATGGTTTGATTTAAACACTTTTCTCATTGTATTGAATGAGTTAATTGAAATTTAAGTTTAATTTAAAGAAAAGACGAAATGAATTATTCATTTCGTGTTAAATCAATTTTGAAGAAAATAATGAAAAATAATTCCTTGATTTTGATTGAAATAAAAATATTTGACTTTTAATTAGTTTTAAAAAATGTTTGGGAAAAATAAAATTAAGGCTGAAATTCATTCGATAATAAGTGGCCCTCGTCTTAGCCCTGGGCTTAAAGTTTTCTGAAATTTTGTGAATAATTCATACAATTTTTGTTTTGAAAAAAATTCTTGAGATTAGAGTCGGAAAAAAAGATTTCTTTAATCAAATCTCATTTATTTTACGCCTGAATTTGGGCCAAATTATTGATTAGCGCATCAAAATTAAAACACCAAAAATATTTTCATTTATTTGAATATAAATTTTAAATAAAATAAATTGTTTTCTCTTTTTCTTTCTTTAAATAGAATTTTATTCAATAAATTAAGAATTGATAACATTTTTATAATTTATTGTTTTTAGAGGTAATGACACAAATCCTTAACTCATTTCAAACTCTTATTTCGGTTCAAACTTATTGACAAAACAATGAATTCTTGTGAATGAAGACTAATATGTCCTTGTTCAATTAATTGGGGCCACATTTTTCTAAATTAAGTAACTTATCGTTTTATAGATAATAAGGATATTCCGACCACACTCGACGTTTTAATCAATTAAACATATCCTGGTTCAATTCCTTATCTAGTGCAAATTTGGAATTTCAAAGCAGTATGATCATGCTTATTTTTCAGAACATACATTAATAACAAATGGATTGCTTAACCTTTGGGAGACATTTCTTCAAAATAGTTTAGATTTTATTTTGGAATTTAATCATAAGATAAATCTTTCCTAAGGATTAATAAATGGATGCATCCCTTCATTATTATATGAGAAAATCATTTTTGAAAATTTTAATCTGTTTATGTTCTGTGCACTTATTTAAAGCGCCAGAATTGAAGTCTCTCTGTAGTGGTTTTGAGCCTTTTCTATGAAAACTGAAGAGAAGAGTGAAAACTCATCTTTTATTCATTGAATTTTCAGATCATTAGAAAGAATTAGTGAAAAAAAATTATTTTTCACTTAAGGAGAGAAAGTTTTTAATTTTAATTAATGGAAAACTTTGCTGTCATTTATCACAAGATTAGAAATTTTGATAATTATTTAGAAAAAAAACCATCAATTCTTTGAGAAAAGGCATTAAATCATTGAGTATTAGCTCAGTATTAACCATATTTTTAAACTTCCTTTCAATTAACGGAAATAACTTTATGTTGGGCTATGAGTGGGATATCCCTATTTTGTGGACAAACAATACTCGTATTTGTTATGAATTGATTGTTGTTTAGACTATAAACTGACAATAAAATGCTTTTTGGTATTCAATCAATAAAAATGTGGTTAGAAATTGCGATTCAAGTCATCCTTTCTCTTACGGAAATGCCTTAATTATGAGCCAAAGGGCTAATAAACCCTTGAAATTCATTGGAGCGAAAGACCATATTTTTTAGCCGACATTAAAAGAATAAAAGGTATTATAATAACAAAATAACTCTTATTATGTTTAAAACATTTTCATGCGATTCACGCATTTCTCTCATGAGTTCTGCAATACTTTAAGTGCGAATAAATTGTTTTTTATTTAAAAAACTTCACAAATGGTTTGTCAGTCATAATATTGAAGTCACTTTTTTGCCAAATTCTATATAATTACATAAAATATTCTGGATTTTAAACATTCATTCATGCATTTCAACGGAAATTTGTTTTAATTTTCCATTATTATCTACAACAAATATGACCAAGATCACTTTAATATAACAAATTCGAGTAAAACTTTTACTGTAAAAATACGTATTGTACTTAAAAGTATCATGTGTAAAATTTAACAAGTTTATACCTCTTAAATATTTTTGGATTATAATAACAATTAATAAAAAAAGGAATATATAAATATCTAATCCTTACCCTTTTTATACTAAAGTAATTATTAGACTTTTAATAGTTAAACAGACTGACCCTGGTCAATAAAGTTGCATATCACTCTCCCCTTTGGTAATACACAAAAAGAAGGTTTTAAAATATGTGAAAAACAACTTTTACTTCGCTTTTTCTCAAATGACATTCAATTTATTTGAAGTTTTGATGATTTTTTTGAAATGTTTCTATTATTTGTTTTGATGGATAATAATCTCTCTCTCTCTCTCTCTCTCTCTCTCTCTCTCTCTCTCTCTCTCTCTCT